>PNEQ01003943.1:31772-53004 GCA_003012365.1 Medauroidea extradentata
CTGTTCTTTAAAATCACAGATTGATGAAAACTTGTATTGTCACATTATTTACCATATTACCATACTTAACCACATTCAGAATGAAATAAAGGATTCTACAATGCAATATATTTGAAATAAAAAAAAATGATATTTTGAATGGCTTGTTTATCTGACAGGCAAAGCTGGTAGTTAAAAAGCATCTTTCCTAAGAAACTCAAATTTTTTTCCACATGAAAGTATTGGCTTTGAAAACAGCAAATTTTATTTTACCCCAATTTGGAGACCATTTTTCCTAGGACAGAAGTCTTCTAACTAGGTAACGTTCATGTTGTATATTGTTTTACGTGTAGGCTCGAGAAGCACGCAAAATCTCAGATCTCTAAACTTAAGTTTGGTGAAGTAGCATGGGGTATAATGTGAGTTAAAGCAGTCATTGGATTGTGGAAATCAGATAAATTAAATATTGTACACATAGTTTTCTACGATACAAATAAAGAGTGTAAAAGTATCTTCTGTAAACTTTTAAATTACGTTAAGAACGCTACAGTAAGTAATTAAAAGTAGTTTCTGCTTGTTTAGTAAATCTGTGAAATTTGCTTGCAGTGTGTATGAAGAATGGCTGCCATCTGCCACTTGATGTAGATAACTATCCGTATTAATATTTTTCATTAGATGGCATATAGCTGCTGGTTTTTTAGGTTTACTGAAATCGAATTTGTTGACTTGATTTTAATTAACTGTGATACAGGTTATATTTCCTTCAGTGCAACAAGGAATGTACTTTACAACCACTCTCTAATTCCATGCTGAAAGCAGCATTTTTGTGTGTTGAATGTTTGCTACAGATCTTTTTGTGCTGGTTTTATTGTCAAACATTGAATATTAGCAATTTTTACAATGTAACTTTTTTTGTTAGTTAGGATCTCTTCTTCAAAAGATAACATCCACTGCTTCTGTTAACTTAGCGGCAGAAAATCATAAGCTTAGAAGCAAAAAGAGCAATAAAATGTCACTGCTCTTGTTATTTTTGTGATTGGTTGACAATTTTGAAATAGCTTCTGTACAAGTAGGTCTTGTTAGTGTAAAGCGGTATGGGAAATGTTTATTTTTTAAGTAGTTTCCAATGGTTTCCGTACTGTGAATATCTACATTAATATTTTTTTTAGACTGTCACATTATTTATAACCTCTACCAAATTTTTTTTAGGAATTCCATCTTATGTTTCCCTTATGTTTAGAAACATTGTTTGCACCTCTGAGAGTTTGTGTAATTACGTGCTTGTTTGTGTGGGTATGCATATGGGTGGAGGGCACGGATGCATGTGACTATATGGCCTCTATGGTGGTATTTTCATTTTTTTTTTGTTGTATAATATTTATATACTACAAAGAATGTCGTCACATTTCAGTTTGAAACGTTTCTTTTTCCAGACCAGGAAGTCTAAAAGATCCAGAAATTTCCGAGTTATTTGACAAAGAAGACCCAGAGAAGATCTTTGAAGATCTACGTGAAATTGGTCATGGAAGTTTCGGTGCTGTCTATTATGCTCGTTGTCTCATCACAAAAGAAATTGTGGCAATCAAGAAAATGTCTTACTTGGGCAAACAAAGCATGGAGAAGTGGCAAGATATCTTAAAAGAAATTCGTTTTCTTCGCCAGTTGAAACACCCTAACACTATTGAGTACAAGGGATGTTTTCTACGAGACCACACAGCATGGGTGAGTTAATATTTGGTTTTGTGCAATTGCATATTTTATAATTTTGCTTGCATATTGCAGAATTTTGCCGAGGTAAGTAATGTAAGTGGTGTAATATGTTTGATAGGGGAAGACTAACAATCATGTTATGATATTTTAGTGGAAGTGTTGTTTTCAGTGAAATAGGATTTTTGTATGTATAGTGGAGATTTTTGTGTAAGCTTTGTATACGTTACCATTTAACTACCTAATTTATACAGCAATAAAAGCTGTAAATTTAAAATTTATTGCAACATTTACTTATGCGCTAAGAACTACCATATTTTAATACTGGTTGATATTGTGGAGTGTTATGCATCAACTGGCTTTATACTAGTTGTTAGTTTGGTATAAAGGTTTCAATTTCAAAACAGCTTTACAAGTAATAGTTTAGTCCTATGTCATGTTGTTCTAGATGTTGACTTGGGACTATGTAACTTTTAGCAAGACTCTTTTAGAACTGACAAATATATAGCATGTTTAACTGAACCAGGACCTTACTTGTAATTTATGCATAAATTATAATTTTTCAGGTTAGATTGACTCACATGATTGAATCTTACGAGTCAAATTAGAATCTTTTCTTATTTCACTTCAAGAATTTTTGTTTTATAAATATTTCACTTTGAGAGTCTTTTGTGTTCTGTACATGAAGTATGTTTTTCATTTTTTAACTGCGGTTATGTGAAGGGGGTTTTACATTGCTGACTTCGGATGTATTTAAAGGACAAAATTTATTTATGTTATGTGGTAAAATTTTTATATATATATTTTTTGCATTACTCACAATTCTGATCTTTTGACACATGATTTCCAAACCAGTGAGTCAACTTGACTCTTAAGACTTTATGCTCTATTGGTGCATTGGCATTTGATGCACAGCAACGCTCATAACTGTGAGTGCTTGAGTTTTGTGTTATAACTTTGCAACACTGACCTCAGTCTTTGGCATTGTTAATGACACACATTGAGTCAGGTATATTGATATTTTGTTTTGGTCTTATTGGGAATGTGACTCATCGTAGCTGACATTTTGCTCTTGTCGCAAACAGATGTGTTTTAAACTGTTGTAGCTTTTATGGTGCTGTCAGTCAATGAGGATTACTTTTGCCACTGTGTCTGGCCTGGCAGAGCTGAGCCTGCTGTGCACACTTTAAAAAGGTCCAGCAGGGGGGGGGGGGGATTGGAGGCAGAAAGATGCAAAGAAGGTATTGTCCCTTTCCTCTTGTTACCTGCAAGTCGGCTGAGACCCCAAGGCCACAGAGTACATTAGGGAGACAGAGACATCACTTCCGTATTTCAGTGACTGTCTTATTTCTTGGTCGATTTTAGGGTGGTGGGGAATGGCTTGTCTCAGTATTAGAGTGAAATTCAAGAGAGAAGATAATCCTAGCGCAGATTGAGGGGCGGTAGGGCTGTAGGGTCTGTGTCCAGCGACAGCTGTGAGGTGGGAGAAAACACGCGAGGGAAGGAATGGTTGGTAAAAACATCAGAGCTGAAAACACAGTATACGTACCATTATCTGCGCTTGTAAGTCGCCGCGATAGTGACAGTCACAGCTGCAATACAGTTGCTTATACGTATGTATGTAAGATCATATCATGTGGTGTTTCAGAGAAATGTCTAATGTTACAATGCTTTGTGCCACCCTTCTAGTAAAACTGGTTTATGTTTCCTACCTCATCTTTATATGTTCTTTTGAAATGGATACAAAGCATACAAGGAACGTAATTTTACCTTTAACCAATGTGTGAATGTATTGTTCATAAATTACAACATAAAAAAAAGACTAACATAACTAAAAAAATAAAAATTATTGCAATTAAAGCAGAGAACAGTAGGAGACTTGTGGTATATACAATTGGTTGTTATGGTATTAAATCATACAGCATTTATCACTGAGGCAAGGCCTGCACTGCCAAGGTGGGGAAGGTTCGAATAACCCGCTATGGTTGGCGAAAACATTACATGTATACATTAAACAGACTGAATCACAGAATTGTTATGCATAAAAAATTAATTTTCCTTATCTTGAATCTCGTTTCAAAAGTTTAAATAATTTGAGTTAATAGTTTTGAGATGATACCAGTACACAAAACCCCTTAACGATTTTTTTTGTGGTGTATTAAATAACCCTCAACGTATTAACATTTGGTTTGTTTTACATGACATTAATTTTTGTTGTTTTTGAACGATTTTTGCCATGGAGGCAAGTTACAAACTAAAATTCTTCTTTAGTTAGTAACTTAATTTGATTGGTGGTAAAAGTACAGTAAGTTGTGTTGTACTGTACTCACAATTGGAATGTACACGCACTCCAATATATATTTAAGTTGATGTTTTAATTATTCAACTAATTGTCTATACAGTACCCTTACAAAGCACTTCATTCTATATTTTCTAAGTAACTGATTTCTTTACTTTTTTTTATTTGGCATTTTATGTCCCCTCAAACAGTACTTAAATAAGATCAAAACAATAAAACAAAAAAAAGTGTGGAGATTAAGCTATGTATATAATAAAATTATGTGTCAGAAATATGTGTGAACACAACTTGTGCAAATCACTTTTAAATCAATTTATCTGGTTTGCAAAATTGATCAAACTAGGATTTTGAAAATATTGTTGGGTAGGGTTTTTTCCTTGGAAAAAAAAAAAAAAGAAAAAAAACTGGTGGTTTCCCAACCCTGCTCTCAAATCAACTTTTTTGGGCTGAAATTTAGGTATCTATAACATAGCGATGAGGGTAGTAGCTATGCCTAGTTTTAAAATGGTAGTAACAGTAAAGCAAGCTTCTTTACAGAAATATAATTAACCGTGTACATGCCTTAAAACTCGTATAATTCTCTATTTGTAGCTGGGAAGATTTTATTTTTTGCAGCCTTATAAAAATCTGTAAAATCAAGAGCTCATGAAAGTAATAGAAAACTAAATACGAAAAATTTCATTAACGTGTTCAATAAAACGATTCAGAAGGCAGAAATATGTAACAAACTAGACAACTCACTGAAAATAAAAAATCAATGTATATGCATATATACTACATTCATGGCATGATAACATATTCACATCAGCTACAGTCTGAGGGTCTAACAGCAAAATCACAAAATAGCTAATTATGAACAAAGACAAGAAAGTGTTAATTTAATTTTAGCATGTTGTCAACCTTAAGTTTGCGTATAAAACCAACGAGAACAATATTGTATATTACTTAAGATCTCAAGCCTGTCTTCTAATGCATCCTATTGCACATATCTAACTTAAAGCTTATGTATGCTTCTGAATTGGGCCTTAAGTATCACCAAGAACCCTTTTGATGGTGTTTACAAAGCGGTTCCTAATATTAATTTTGCAAAAAAAAACAGCAATTTTAACAAAAATACCACCAATAGAGTAAGAATTTGCTGTTGTCGTGATATATTTAACATAAAAAAAAATTAAGGAAAATAATTAAGTTGGTGTATCAAGAGACCTAACAAAAGAAATTACAGCTTGTGTATAAACACATTTTTTTTTACTTTAATGAAAGACATGATTTTCATCATAGTCAAGCCAGTACGAATAATTTGTTTGGTTATAAAAATTCCAATTTTGCAGCACTGATATTATTGTGAAGGTTTCTAGCACTAATGTAGCACTAACTGATAATGCTCCTTTTGTAAATATTTTAATATTTAAATGATTTTGGGGCCAGCTTGACGTCAAGCAACCCTGGATACTTTGTGTGTAAAATCTAAATTATTGCAACACTAAACTTACAACTGCAGCACAATTTAGCACTAAAATAACAATGACAGTTTGCAAATAAGTAAATTTTCTGACTTAAAATGTTCAGGCTAACTTGATGCACATGAGTTATATTTGGAGAAGGAACAGTAGGAGAGTTTTGATGAACTGATGTATGTTATCTCTCATTCTCTGTGCTTAATTTGCCTGACTTTCAACTCAGATTTGTGCTCTAAATAGAGGCTAGCAGTCTTGCAGTAGGAGTTGTTCTGTTACAGGGTGAAGAGGGAGACGGAAGGTGTATGCTAATCAATAACATATATGTTATACATATTTCATTTATCTTATGTACATCACATTTACTTTTTAAATAAAAAGTATTCCTTTTTAGGTAAAAAATAAAGCAACAAATATATATGTTTTCCAACCAGTTTATGTTTAATTTATTTGCAGCAACTTCTAGAATATACCATAAACCATCTTTTTAACTTCATACTCATGTGTTTGTCTCATGGCAGTGATGTGCAGTTTAAAAAATTTTTAAGAATCACCTGTATTTTTACCAAGAAAATATGTTAAGCTAGAAAGGACTTGGAAATATATTTGGCCTGTTTACAGCATTTTCATAAAGATATTAATTCATAGATTTTAATAACCAGTTTAGCTCTATTTAGTGAAGGAAATTTCTTGCTGTTTTTTACTAAATGCAACAAATGCTGGTAGTTGCAATGTACAGTATTTTGAAATCAACTAGATTACTTGTTCTCACTTGATGACCCATATCTTATTACAGTGAACCCTCAATAACTCGGACCTCGATGTCCCAGACTTCGGATAACTCGGACAGAATTTCAAAAAACAGAATTAATTTTAGTTAAATTCTTTTTGGTCAAAATTCATAAGAAAATTGTGTCTGCCTCATTTAAATCCATCACGTTTTATTTAAAAACAGTATTAAGCTTTAAACGCAGTTCTCATCGCTACTTAGCCATTAATAATCCCACCATAAAATATCTGGTAAGTTCTGTGTAGTTAAATGCTGCTAGTGAAATGCACGAGTATAGATGTAACTCAGCAGACCGACCTCCCTTCTTTATCTTTCCTCCTTCACCGTATGAGCCATACATTTACGAGCTTCACAAATAAACATTTCAGTATGATGCTGGTGAATTGGACAGTAACTACAGGTCACAATGGCACCTAAAGGGAAATTTATTTTGTTCTGGTATGTGCGATAAATTCAAGATTGCAAAGCAATTTGTTTTGGACATTAATAAAAAAAATTGAAAGCCATTGGCTTGCATTGCAATGTAGGTAATGTTGTAAGAGGGTTTTATGGCCCTTTAACGACGTCTTAGGTGAAAGAACAACACAACATCCATGCCCGAGCAAGGATTCAAACCCAGGGCCTCTCGCGCCGTAAACTGGCGCCTAACCCACTACGCTAAGAGGCCGGCGCGATATCGAAAAAAAACCAGGGCTTAATAAATTATAAAAAAAGGGGGGGGGGGGCAGAAAGGGGCTTTTGTCCCGGGCCGCACATTCTAGAGGGCCTCGCTTTTGAACAAGTTAAATAATTAACATGAATGGGCTTTTATTGAGTTCCCATTAACATTGATGGTATCTGTGAAATTTATTTAAAGTTTAAATAAATTGTATGAACAGACGTGACTGAACTATGACAATGCAGCCAAGGTAAGACAGTATGGAGGGAGGCCTACAAGCGCACATTATCATTTCAACCACGGCCGTAGACTTCAACTTAACAAAAAAAAAGAGGAGGAGGAAAGGTAGACTGAAATTTACGTTGCTCCTGGCCTCGTATTCTAACAAAGAGGCCCTGGAAAAAACAACAATTTCTTGTAGGGAACGTTTGAAATGGTTGAATGATACATATCAGGAGGAGACGGTACACAAATAATACATCAGTACAAGAGAGATTGTGGTATGATGTGTAGAACTGCAAGCCGCAGTTGACAAACTGACTAATCTAATTTCTGTTGCATACAGTAATTTAGACACTTGTCCGATACGTAACAATTCATGGTATTAAATGCATTGTTTCAATATTTTTTACGCTTTACTTATGGTTGTTTTTACTCCCATTTAACTCAGTTGAACATGATTAGAATTTTATTGCTTTTTAGTGTAACGACTTGTGTAAGAATAAAATTGTAAATTACACATTTTATGATTCAGTATAGTGTATATGCATAAAATGAAATTGTAAAAATCCGTAGTTTTAAAATGAGTTCACAGCGATCCAAAAGGATTGTTAATTACAGTACCGTATCTGCTCTTGTATAAGAGGAAAATTATTTTTGTGTCTTCGGAACTCTGTAGGAGGTGAGCGTAATTTTCAGGCTAGCAGCTGGCTGCAGACACTGCGACATGCTGATTTTAAGCAATTTTTCACGTAAACATCTCGTGAGTTGAATGTGGTCACGTGTGGTGTTTGTATTACTGTTGAGACTGTACCAGTTGATCTTGACTACTTCCGCTATCGCTCTACCTCCCTAGCTTATCTCCAACAATTATCTCTAATACACACACGCACGCACATAGACTGTCGCCAGCCAGATAACAGAAGGGAGTGCAAAGAAGGGAGTGAGAACTTTTATGTGGTCGAAGGGTGCCTGGTGCCAGCTACTAGCACAGATAAAAAAAAGATGAGCCAGAAGTAGCATAAAAAAATAAAATAGAATCTGCTGGCCCAGGTTGTTTGACATTCTTGTATAGTTCTCCACAGTACAGTGATAATTTCCTCACTACCCCCTCCTGTAAATTGATATGTACAAAGCAGTGTATATTGCTGCCTCTTTTGCGTGTAGAAATGATAGCGTACTGATTTCCTCGTATTATATGATACATTATCAAGATAATGAACACCCATTTTTAGGCTAAATAAATACTGTACATCCAAATCAATGACATAATACAGATGTCCATAAATTATCTTTACAACTTTAGACTTTAATAACTTTAAATCTATATAAGATAAGAACAAACAGTTTTCAACATTCGGCAAGATAACTCAAAGTTATTTTACATTCCTTGTCAAGACTGACGCAAATAATTACTTTTTGAAAAACGTTTGTTTCACTAATAAGTAAACTTTTCATGTGTCAGGCAAACCGAATGCTACAGCACCTCAATTTTATTTTTGCTTGATGATTGGTGGGGTTTGGTGCTTATCCTTTGCCTATACTGGACCTAACGACAACAGATTCCTTTCCAAAGGGCCACAATAAAAGATAAGTCTACGTGATGGTCGTTGAAATGAAGGTGGTCTTACAAAAATGAACCACAAAAGTTTGTTAACAACAATTTAATGTACAACAAATGTTCGTGTGTGAGATATGCTTCAGGACTGTAATGCCTGTAATGATGTTGGTGGGCAGGATTTCTTACATCTGTTGTGGAGGTGAGCCTGGTTTTGTACATCAAACCAGCTCTTGTGCACACACATTGTCCACCTGCACATTCAGTTTGTCTTTAATTTACGTCATACCACTTTACGTCATTGCTGATTAACATAGTTCATTTTTTAGTACAGTTTTTAATTAAAACAGTAGCTGATTTAGAATAACTTTGTAAATTCATTCATCAGTGATAAACTCGCATGGTGCAGTGGCAAGCCGACCAGCTAATGTTAAACTGCAGGCTGTTGGCAGCTTGTCTGACTCAATGTAAGTGTTTCAATTTACATCGCTGTTTTCAGGAACCTAACTTTGACAAAATTGAAGGACTTACTGTACCTGTTTTTACTATACTGTGATCACCCGTCCTTGTAGTCACTGGACTGATATCAAATGTGTTCACGTGTGTTTGCTCACTGCAACTTTATAAGATGCTATACCCAGAAATGTGTTCTTTGATACAAAATATTTTTGTTCACTGTATCTGCTACCTATTAAATTTACAACCTGAAATTCCCAAACATCTAGTCAACATAATAATTACAATATACATACAAGCATATGTGTATATATATACTTACACATATCTTTACATAACCAAAAGTTTGTCTATAAACTTTTCACTATACTGTATTACAATTTTTGAACTGGACAAAATTTTAATATTTAACTGAAGAAAACTATGCATGCCAAAATTTTCTCTAATCTTACACTGAGCCAGAAATGCTAATAGTATTTTAGTGAATATTTCATTCTATATTTCTCTACACCCAACAGATAGATTAAATTATATGTTCGCCAGTCCTTCATTTAGCATGACTTACGGATATGTAAGCAATTTGTAGGGTCAGCAGGTCTGTGGTGTGCACCCTGCTCAAAGCAGTTGACCATTAAACCATGTGACAAGTGACCGACTGCTGTTGTGCATTTGGACACGTCACAAGATTCAATGGTTCACTTCCAAATGCACTTGTCACAAATAAAAACAAACACCTTTAGTAAACTTCCATTTTTTTGACAACCAGTTTCACAGACAACCCCCTACAATTTAAGGGTCCCTTAAACCAAAATTGTTTCGTAACACCAATGCCTGTTTACTTTATTAACATGAAGGGACCCTTTTAATTCTTTAAGTGACCCTTAGTTTAAAGGGGAAAATTAGGGCCCTTAACTTTTTAAGGGCTACTTAGTGAATGTAAACACAGCATAGCAAAGAAAATGGACACAGCATAACAAAGAAAAGTAACACTGTGAAAGGGGTTAGCTGTTTAAGTCGTGAATAGTAATATCGCTGATGACATACAGTTTAGCATCTGCAGCAGTCACGAATTAAGTTGTTCAAAATTTTTACCATGGTTTATGTTGATGAACAAGAAAATTATTTAATGAAGTTTTCATATGAGAAAAATTAATCAGCATAGTTTTGTTGCATATTAAACAGGGTAGATGTATCATTGTGGTATGTAAATAAAAAACTAATTTGTGTGGTAATTTCTTTTAGCAAAGTAGATGTAAACAATTTCTTGGTATTCTATAGACTGCAGCCAAACATTAAACAACATATTATTGTGTAGCAATAAATTGTTCTGTAGGCTAATATTGCTAATGATCATCATCCAAATTCCAAACAAATGTTTTTGTTCTCTTGTTAATAATATACGCAGCATTTTTACATAACTGGCACAACCAGAGCTCTAGCGATATTGACTGCCTGAATCAGCATTACAAAACTGATAACTCAATGTGACTAGTCGTAAGAACTAGGCAACAACTCGCAAGTAGACGTTTTTGTTACTATAAGCCTACAATATCATGAAACTGACGTAGCCCAAGCCAGTATTTTGAAATTTAACTAGATTACTTGTTTTCACTTGATGACTAGTATCTTATTACAGTGAACCCTCAATAACTCGGACCTCAATGTCCCGGACTTTAGATAACTCGGGACAGAATTTCAAAAAACAGGATTAATTTTAATTCAATTGTTTTTTGGTCAAAAATCATAAGAAAATTGTGCCTGCCTCATTTAAATCCATCACGTTTTATTTAAAAACAGTATTAAGCTTAAAACGCAGTTTTCATCACTACTTAGCCTTTAATAATCCCACTGTAAAATATCAAACCAAAACTGAGTGATTACTGGTCTAAACTTCTACTCTCCATACTCCTTTTCCTGCATCCAAAATGGGTAGGGATCGTTTCAAAGCACTATTGTCAAACCTGCACATAAGCAACAATGAAAAGTATATCCCACACAACCAACCTAACCATGACCCTCTTTTTAAAATACGTCCCTTCTTTGGCCATCTAAATTCTGCATTTTCATATTCTTTTGTTCCTTTTGCTAATCTGACGGTGGATGAAGGTATGTGCGGCTTTCGAGGACGGATAAGTTTTCGTGTCTACATGAAAAATAAACCAGATAAATATTGAATCAAATTGGTTGTGGTATGTGATGCTTATTCTGGATATGTATTGAGAATAGAGGTCTATTCAGGTAAGGGAGCAGAAGAGCCAGGTGTAATGACATTACTCAAGAGATTGCTTCATAACTATTTTGATAAGGGCTTCACTGTATACATGGACCGCTACTACTCATCACCAGCTGTGTTTGACTACTTGTGGGAGCGCAAGACCAAGGCAGTGTCCACCTGTATGACAAACAGAAAAGGTCTTCCTCAAAGCACCATCGTAAAGAAAAAGATAAGAAAATGTGAAGTAGTTTCAACCAGCGGGAAACACTTGCTCTGCTCGAGTGGAAGGATACGAGAGATGTATTGATGCTTTCAACATGCCATACATCCTCTACAAGTGATGTCGTTGTACGTTCTCTTCAAGGGCCAGTTACAAAAACGAAACCAGATGTTGTCCTTGATTACAACATTCACAAAACTGGAGTTGACCGTTCTGACTAAATGATTACGTATTACCCGTTCAAACGAAAGCAGCTCAAATGGTGAAAAAAATTATTTTTCCACCTATTCGTCATGAGTGCAACAAATGCCTTCGTGTTGCATCGAGAGACCAGAAATCCTGAAGAACGGAAAAAATGCAGACTGGTTCAGTTTCTGCTACAACTGAGAAACACCTTCATCGAAGAAGGCGATAAGGAACAACAAATTGGCTCTCTGCCAGGTCCTAGCACAAGTAGATTCAGTGGAAGACACTTCCCAGGAAAGATACTTGCAACTGAAAAAAAAGTCAAACCCAATGCGGGTTTGTAAAGTCTGTACTGATAGGAGCAAGCACCAGACAGGGAAACTAGAAAAAAAAGAAAATTCTTGGTGGTGTCCAGACTGTAGTGTTGCACTTTGTGTGCCCGACTGTTTCAAGGTATACCATACAAAAGCCAACTATGTGTAGTTATATTATATCAGAGCAAAAGCACACAGTGTTAGTGTTTGATGCAGGTAAGACAATTTTTACATTTTACATCTATATGAACTAGTTTGCAAACCTGCTTCATAACACAATACGCAAAAGAAAAACATGTTATTTACTAGTGCCTAATGATAGGTAACCAGCGAAAAAAATATTTCCTCAGATGGTTTGTGTATATAGTATTTTTTTAATTTTTTTATTTTGGTTTTCTCATTTATAAGTTTTCCTGTGATGCTGTTTATAAAAGTATTTCTATTTCCTAAACTGTTTAAAATTTGCCCAAATTATATAAATCAGTTTGTTTTATAATTTGATTATTTTAGGTTTTGGGTAACTAGATTTTTTGTCAGATTTCATCGAGAAATGTTCAGCGAATTTGGCTGTAGGCATAAAAATGTTCCCTAAAATATTTCATTCATGCAACTTCTTTTATGATATTGTAACAATACATGTAATATCCTGTTTTCATTCTATTTCATTGTATGTACTAATTATGAAAGGGTTTTTGTAAAGGCACATATGTAGTGAAAATATAAAGTTGTAAAACATTACTATACTTTTGTGTATTGTAGATAAGTATGATTTCATAAATATTTAGAGTATTTATGGTTTACAGAAATTTGATTTTTTTTTTGTTTTTTCATGAGAATATTTTACAAAAGTGTTTGTGCTTTCCGAAAAACACATGTATTTCAGTGGTCTATTTTTTGTGTAATGGGACTATACATTTATTAGCAAACATAAAAATGTTTTTTAATATAACTAGAATATTTTGTTGTAAATAATATCTCAGTTTTTGTGTTTGTCATCACAGAAAAGTGTTTGTGACTGCAGAAAAATATATTTTGGCAAGTACCAATTTTTTCAGAATGTGACTATATTTTTGTGGTTTTCTATAAAAGTAAAATGTTCTAATGTTTAGCATTTTTGTGGTTTACAACTTTTTAGTTATTTTGTTTTTCATGAGAACATTTCATAAAAATATGTTATTATTCCAAAAACATATGTAGTTCAGTGGTCTATTTTTTGTGAAATGGGACTATACATTTATTAGAAAACATAAATTTGTATTTTCATATAGTAATGTTATTTTTTTTTTTTTTTGGTAAATAATACCTCAGTGTTTGTGTTTATCATCACAAAAAGTGTTTGTGACTTCAGAAGAATATAAATTGACGAGACACATTTCTTCTAAAATGTGACAATACTTTTGTGCATTGTACAAAAACACATATTTTTGTATGTTTACTAAATTTTATGGTTTATAATACCTCAGTTACTCTATCTTCCAAGAAAGTGTCTAATGAACACGTATGTGTATTCCAAGTAATCTAAAGATACAAACATACAACAGAGGCCCTTTTTGTAAAAAAAATTAATTTTCTTGCGATGTATAAAAATATTGTATTAGATGTTTGGTAAGTTATTGGGGATTAGATTTTGAAGAAAACTACTATTTTCATCACAATTTATCATGAAAATATTTGTTACCATGAGTTATCTATGTGAATTATTATTATTACTATATTTGAAATAATGTGATAACATTATATATGTAATAAAATCAGTATATTAATATGAAAACAAAATCTGTATTTATTATGCACCTAATAAAACTGTAGAATATTACAAAAATATGTATAATAAACTTTAGATTAGTATAAAGCCATAAAATTCTAAATTGCATTGTGATTATACAGTATAACATAAATATTTTTTTATTTACAAAACCATACTTGTAAATTTTATTTTATAGTTTTCACATTTCGTCAGACTTACAAGTTATATAAATTTTACTATAAAGATGAAACTTTAAATTTTATTTTTATATATGGTATTATGAATTTCCAATAAAGTAAATACATAACGCCAATATTTTGAAATTTGTGTAAAAACAGCTGTCCAGCCAGTCCAAGCGAGTTATGTCCAACTAGTCTCCAATGTGTTAACACTTATTACGAAGCAGGCTACTGTGCTCCACTAAACAGCGTGAGGTTTTGCATATTTCTCCAATGAAATTGGCACATGTAAAACAAAATGTTAGAAAAAAGTTTGAAATTTTGTTTCTGTTATTACTTATTCTTACCTCAATAAAGTTTGTCAGCAGAAGGAACTTGTTACTGTATATTCAAATTTTCTTTATTTTAGTAAGCTGTTGTTAGGAACAATGACTGCAGTTTTCTACATGCCGTTTTATGTGGTTCTGTACTCTACAATAGATGATGTACAGAAAAAAAAATAATTTTGGTGAGAGATGTTGCTATTGGGCAGGTTTTCGTATGCAATGGGACTAAGTAATTTGTGTAGCTTTATATTAATCACACTTTTAAAAAATACAGCAGCTCAAAATCGTAGTAATTCTGCTAGATGGTATTTGTGGTTTATCATAGCCATGTTTTGTCACATTCTAAATATGAAAGTCAGCGAACTGGAAATGTTAATGCATCCATCAGAAAACAATTCAAGCTCTTAATTCGAGATCCAGAAAATTGAAAATAAAGTTAAAGAATTTTTCACTTCTTCATAATGAACATTTTTATGTAGTATTCATGTGAAATGCGTACAATGTTTCCTTTTATATATTTCAATCTTCCTGTTATTAGAATTACACAGCACAGCCAAAAAGAAATAGCACAACAGCGTTAGAACTTACAGAGTGGCTACGACTTTTAATCTTAATAGGGAGTATACAAAACCGTTAAAATACACATCAGTGTGCCATAGCCAACGTTAGGTTAAAAAATGAGTTAAATTTCTGTGTTGTTTACAAAATTAAATAATTATTATTTTTCCTTACTTGTGAGAGAGTATATTTCTTACTTATTTCCATTTATTGTGTGTCAGATGTGTAAATGAAACATTTTTACACACAAAAAATATGCTTCTGCTTCTTCTATGGTCATTTCAAAATACTGAAGTGATTCAAGTATCTATACATTTCACTCCCTTATTTTGTACTCTACATTATTGACTATCACCCATTTTGTTTTGTGTAACATATCTTTGATTTGATGTAGGATATGACTTCCATACTTTTTGTTGTGGTTGATGTGTGGTATTCTTATACCTTACAAGAATATTACTGACCTATTCCATTATTCAGTGACATTCTCCTTCGTGCAGTTAACTCATAAATTTAAAAACATACTCTAAACATGTGCAGTAAATTAACAAACTGCCATTATGTAAGCCATCTGTTGTGATGGGCCACAGTTTGTCTTTAACTGACAAAAATTAAAAAAGAAAATGCATGTTCGATAATTTTGTAATAAAATGGAAAAATGTATTGGTATGGTCTGAGGACTTCTAGAACCAAAAAAATTACAAATAGGTGGAAGATTGTTTCTTTTCAGAGGAAAGGCAGATTTTTTTCTCCCTTGCCTGCTGGGACTGTAGGCATATTTTCCTTCTCCATATCCTTGGACTGTGGCAACCATGTTTTAGTTTGTCCTTCATGAATGTTTGTATTCTGTAGCCACCTTTTAGCACAAACTTTGCTACGTGACTAAATTCACTCTGGAGTGGCAACAAATGAGTACCATCATTAATGTATGACTAAATGTTCAACTTGGCTGGAAAGAAAAGATATCTGGGCAGTGGTAAAGAATGGAACTTAGTTTATCTGAGGAACCCAGGTACTGCAGCAGTCCACACATTACCATCTTTTTTTGGCAACAGGTGTAATTTGGATTAAATCTCTTTATGGAATAGGACTGTTAAACGTCATAATTTTATATATGTCTGGAAGGTAGGTAAACAAAAAGTTGATGAGTGAATTTGCAAAGTGATATTTGTATGAGATTAAACTATGAAACATGAATTTGTTGAAATTTATTCATTATATTATTTAATTTTCTAAAAGATTATTTTAAAAAGTATGCATTATTAATGTGAGTACTATTAGCTGACCTTCTGTAATTAATTATTTTGTTTAATTTGATGACATAATACTTCTGTTTAATCTGATGACATATAAAACATTAAAATAAAGTAAATCTGGTGGTTTGAATACGTAAAATTCAACATTATGGGAAGGCCTAACTGTTCAAAATGTACTGAAAAATCACGCTGAAAATTAAATATGTAAAAATAAATACTTGTGAAATTACATGTGTTGCTATTGTGGAGTTTTGAAGTGTTATTAAACAATTATATTTTAATTTTGGTATTAGCGACACCTAAAAAGTTTTGTTAGATACCTTAGTGTATTTTTATTTTTATCATTAACTAATATATTTTAAAGTTGTTTGTGCAAAGGTATATTTATCTCTCCTGTAAGATATTATCTACAATTCATTGTTTATTTGCAGTAACAGCTTTATTGTTACTTGTTCTGATGATTTTTCGTTATTTGCAGATGATAAATATTTATACTAACAAACACACACATATATTTATTTATTTTATCTTCTACTTACAGCTGGTAATGGAATACTGCCTTGGTTCAGCATCCGACATTATTGAGGTGCATAAACGTCCATTGAAGGAGGAAGAAATTGCTGCCATTTGTGAAGGTGTTTTGCGAGGTTTACACTATCTGCATTCTTTAGGACGTATTCATCGAGATGTGAAGGCTGGAAATATTTTGCTAACAGAGAATGGAACCGTTAAACTTGGTGAGAACTGAGCTGTTTGCAACTGAATACTGTAATTCGTATACAACGTAGGTTTAAAAATTGAATTTCAGTTACTCATTTAAAGTGTTAATGAACATTGTTATATATATTTTTTACAAATAATGAAAGTTAATAACAAAGTTACAAAATACATAGAATAAATATTGCAATGGGTGAGTTCTTATGGGTACTGATGAAGAACTTTGTCACCACCCACTTAAAAAAAATTATATCACTTCACATATCCAGTCTCTATAACCTGCAGCAAACATACTGGTAATGGACAATGACAGGAATTTTACACTTATTCTGTGTACTCCTTATCCTGAAACTCCTTAATATAGACCTTAAAACAGTTTATCAGTAAATAATTAATAAATCTTGACCTTACTTTTTCCAGTGCCATTTTATTTGTAATGCATGTAACTGCTAAGTGGTTACACTCCTATTCTATCAAGAGGGTTTTTACAGCGCCTATGCCGGTTTTTTCCTCTATTTTCTTAGATTATGGTTTAGCTATAGGTACACTTTATGAGGTAGTCGTGCCCCCAATGGCAGCCATGACTGCCGAATCCCTCTCTGCCACTATGCATGCCCCCTTGCATGAAATCCCTCCTTTGTAGGCATATGGGGCTCAGCCCTAAGATGCACTTAGGTTCTGTTCCTCCCCCAGACCTCCACCATAACACAGTAGTTTAAGGTAGCTTAGGAAAAAAAAACAGTAAATGGTTGAAAAGGTTATTCACAGGTTTGTGTTATGGTTTGGTCTCAAAGTGTTAAGTAACACATATACATATGATAATTAAAATTTTTGTCCAATTTGAATTTACACGTATCACCCGCCACCTTGTAAGATCCGCACCCCAAATTTTCAACATGCTATTAGTTTTTTTTTAAATTTTTCGTTATACAGTTTTAATTTAATTGTCTTTAGTTGGAAAGTGTAATTAAGTAAAATTTATTATTAATTGAATTATTTAGTCATGTCTTAGTAATAAAACGATACCCCAGCAGTTATTATTCCTCAGCACCTCATGCATTTGAATGAAACTCTAATGTTAATGATTATAGCTAGTTCACCGCACTGCCCATCCACAGCTGTACACGCATGGTCATGGCCTTGACTTACGGTAATGCCAGTGCATCATATTTATTCCTAATGATGTATAATCTGATACTAAAAGGTTTAATTTTTATGTTATAACAAGTCTTGCCAGCAGTCTATAATGTAAGATAAACACAACTTTTCTAAGCCCTATTTATATGACAGAAAAGATTTGATTTCAGAGTATGACCCTACTTTTTAATTTAGTTTTGGAGAAAAAATTTGTGCTGGTTGTATGTGGGTTAATATTGTAATTTTGGGTAGTTATCTACTTGAAAAAATTTCTGCATAGCGTGCTATACTGTGGATCAGCTAGCGGAGCAACGAAACACTATCTCGGTTCTCCACACGTTGCCCAGATTCTCGCTCATCGAACCAATCCAGTGAGACAAAGGATCTAGGTGCACAATATCTTGGCACAGTTCTGCATGGCCTGGCACGCCTGCATGTCCCAGGAGACAGGCTTAGCAGCCACGATAGCTGTACACGTGCATGACCCTTTTCTTGCTGTTGTATAGTATTTATTGCTTATGATATACAATCTGATACTAACAGGTTTCATATATAGATTATAATAAGTCTACCTAGCTGTCAGTAACGTACAATAAACTTAACTTTTCTTGGCCTTATTTATCTTAAAAAAAAATGACGATCTTTGTGTATGACCTACACCCCTACTTAACAGTTTTGTTTTTTAAAAAAATGCTGGTTGTATATGGGTAAATACTCTAATTTTGAATAGTTATCTACGTAAAATGTGTTCAAATCAGTAACCGACAATTTTAGTTTCGAAAGTATTGATAAAAATCATTACATTATACAAACAATTTTATTCATATCTGTATGATGGTTTTACAGTATCTGCTGCCTTTTAGAATATGTGAAATAGTACTTGAAAAAGCAGCATTTGTAGGAACCCATGGCTTTTACACAAGCAGTATCAGCAATTATATCCTCTAGAGAATTGTTTTCACTAATTGTGCACTTCATTTAATGAAATGTACTAAAACAGAATCGCACCTTATTGCATATCAAGCATAAGACAACACATGATGAACCCTTTGAAAACAGGACAAAGCCTCACATGGCCTCACAACAGCAGATGGAATCCTTTTCTTCTCATTACAGTTACCCTACTCGCTTTTACTTTAACGTTTCCTATGTAACACTTTAGGTTGTAAACTCAAATTTTAGTTAAGATAACATGAATATAGATTAAGTACTGGTAGGTGGAA
This sequence comes from Medauroidea extradentata, assembly GCA_003012365.1. NCBI lineage: Eukaryota > Metazoa > Arthropoda > Insecta > Phasmatodea > Phasmatidae > Medauroidea > Medauroidea extradentata. The sequence continues at coordinate 50,974 of PNEQ01003943.1, forward strand.
ACGTTCAAATAGTTTTTATGAAACCAAATAAATTGACTCTTATTCTTGATTTATTCAAATGTCTAAATTCTCCTCAAAACAATTTTCTTAGTTTCTCCAAAACATTACCATGTATGGAATTACTTGCTCTGGGCACTTTGACAGATTAAAAGCTGACCGAACACCATCTTCAACAAATACCAGAGACAATAAATTTAGTACGGAAAATGTCCAAACAAAAATGGAAAATTACAATATTGCAATTAACTAATAAAGACTACTGGGCAGTGAAAACCTGACCCCAGGCACCGTATTGGCCACTAGGGCTGTGCGACATCCAAAATTTGATATCGACATTCGACATGAACCAGATGTCGATAAAAGCTCGACATGTCGATTTCGACACCATGTCGACTTCGACACCATGTCGACTTCGACATGTCGATTTCGACATCATGTCGACTTCGACATCATGTCGACTTCGACATCGTGGCAATTTCGACACAATTTTGATTATTTCCCCGCGTGTCGAACAAGTAAATATTGCCATACATTTTATTATATCTAAAGCCCTACCATGATGCTTCGTAAATTGATATTAGTATTTCGGATAGCGAACAAATCATTGAAGCTGGAATGTATGTGTTAAAAATGTTACTCAGGAAAGCATTACATTCATATTCAGTTTACCAAGCCTATAAACTGCTTGTTGATGTGCGACACTGCGAGGTGCGACCATTTGCTTTGCTGACGCTAGAATAGGGTATTACATGCGACAGGATGTTCAGCTTTAATCGTCGTGTTGCACCTATTGTGTTGTGATAGTAGCCACGAGACAATAATACATAATCTGGCAACTGTAAAGGGGGGAGTAGATTAATAATTTGGCTTTAATATTTGAATAATTTGGTTTTCATTAAATGCTAACGATCCTATGTTTACATTCTTGTCTTCATATTGGCGGCTGGTGATAGTATTTTTTTTGTAACTATGCCACCACAATGTACTTAATACATTAAAAAAAAAACAATAAACCATACATTGTAAAATAAATTCGTGTGCTGTATCACAGCCTTCATGCAAGTACTGATAATTTTAAACTAGTCATACCCATGTGTTTTTTACAGTGTATCATTGTAAACGTACAGTAAATACAAGTAAAATAACAAAACCACAGTACATGTATTTTTACACGCTGTTGTGTAAAATAACCCGTACTGTAAGGGTAAAAGAAAATTAGAATTATGTTGCTTTCGCGGTTGTGACAAGAATGTTGCCGATAAATAAGTTTTATTTTCTAAATATCAGTTTAGCAATTAGTTTTGAGCGCATAAATTAGTTTAGCCAATTAATTTTTATATTTCGACAATGTGTAAATTTTCAACATTCATTTTAAACGACTGAAAATGTTTCTAGTCTTAGAGGATTACAACCCATGACCTTCAGACTATCAGCTCAGCATTATAACCACAAGAACACTAGTATTCGTTACACATTTAATCTTGTAACTTCAGCGGTAGAATTTCATCGATAGAATACATGAACAACTTATGTAATAGGATATTTTAGACTAATTGGAAATATTTTTATATACTGTACACCAATTACCAAGTTTTATTCCACTCTACGCGTATATCTGCTGAATTATATTCTACAAGTAAGCATAATATAGTACGTCATTGTATGCGACGATCTAGTTTTCAAAACCAAGTCATACAGACAACCAAATGAAAAACAAGTTTATGCACATAAAATATTTGGAATAGGTTTCTATGTAATAAATGATACACAAACTTCATTATTGAAGTGGCAATTGTGACTACTTGAAAATATTATTCAAGAATTCAGTTAGACCTACAACTAAATCACAAACCATTTTAAGTTTGAAGTTTAATCTGCATATTAATATTTGCATAGACAATTCACAATTGAAGAGATTTATAACGAATTAATAATTGTGTTCGAGACTATTAAACAAAGAAACAAAATTTGCATTAGATAGAATAGGAAATATTTTCACTGCATATTAAATGACGCAGATGGATTGTTAAA
>PNEQ01003943.1:54004-104284 GCA_003012365.1 Medauroidea extradentata
CAGGGCTCGCGGCCGCGACAGCACACCCTCGACGTGTCATCAACGCAAACAAACAATTAACCAAACCTAACTGAAAAAACACGAAAAAACAAGAACACTAAACTCAAACAAAAGGAACTTACCGATGACACGGCTCAGGTGTGGCACCGCGGTCGCAAGCTAAACACAACCGCCCACGGTCGGGCCCGGGAGAAGACTGATTGTCTCGCAGACGGGAGCGTCTGAGCTGGGCATGGGAGGGAGAAGTGGGGGAAGGAGGGGAGAGCGAACACGAGCGCATCCGACAGCGGCCGAGCACGCCCGAGGTCCGGGCGGGAAGTTCAAACCATTAAGCGCACAGGGCACAAGCACCAAGTTCCTCCAAAGCAACCTCACTGCCAGTCCAGGATATGTAAATTAAACAAATCTTCAAGTATGGTGAACCGGAGTCGCCGACTCCCGGTACAAACTAAACAAATACTGTATAAATAAATATTATATTTAACGGTGTGGTACTACAACGTGAACGAAATTGCTTCAAACTTTGTTGTAGTAAAAGGCATCAATCTACAACTTTGTGTATTTTATCAATACAAAGTAACCAGTATGAACTAAGATTTAAATTGCTTTCTCCAGCCCTAACCTATGTTTCAGCATTTATTTTAATGAATGAATAGAAATTAATGCTCTTAATTTAATACTTAGATGCTATTGCATAAATTGCGTATTTTATTATGCATGTAATTATTATAGTTAACTCATGCATAACTGTTGTTTTTTTATTCATTTGACCATTTAGGTGCTGTGGTATAAAATGCACAGCAATCAAGCTATACAGCAAGTAGTAGCAAACATACTTTACCTCCAGTTGACACTGCATGTCTTGTGCATTTGGCCGGTTCTGTCTAAACTCTATGCTCCGTGGATTAAACTAAACCGAGGCAACATAAAGAAATCTAAAGTTGAGTAATGTGTTCTGAAAATTACGCGACGTGTATTTCTGTAGCATCTTCATTTTATTATTAACACTCACCATTGTGAAAAATTTGTAGGACTTGGTTATCTATAGGAACCAATATTTTATGTGTGGGAATTTAAAAAAAAATGTGGGAAATGTACATGAATGTTGGAATTGTAATCTGGCAGGCACCCTGATACATATGCATACCTGCCAACTTTAACGGATTGTCCGTAAAATGTACGGAAAGTACATACGTTTTATATTTTTTACGGAGGACAACAAAATTTTACTGATTTCGGGATGTTATTTATTTACTGGTGTACATTTCTACCATAATTCACAAATGTGCAGTGGACAAATATGTTTTGCCAAGCATACCAATATGAAACATGTTTTACAGTGTTGTTTGTCTCTGCTATTGTGAATAAACACTCATAAAATTAATTTTTACTGTGCATTCAGCAGTTGGTTACAGTGAACACAATATGAACCAATAATAAAATTCTGTATATGTTTTGTTCCCAGTTTCTTAGTGGCATATTTTATAGCCAACAGCCAATCTATGGTTTTCTTGTATAGGCTGCTACAAGATTGCAATGTGTGTATTGTTAGGCGTTTTTAAGTGACGTGTTGTTTCTAGTCCAATTCGTCGCTTTTCTGTGTGCTTGGAAGCTGTATTTTTAACTTCGAAACTAAAAATGTATTTCCGCTGTTGTAACGAATACGAAGTATAACTACCATGTGATGCAACAAAATTTTGAAGTTGGAAACATGCATTGCGCGCATGTTTATACTATCATAAACTTGAAAGAAAAATTATTTTCTCTTATTGTGATGCATACGTACAGTAACAATATTTTTATATGATAAAAACCAACTTTTCATAATTATTACTATTGTAATTTTTGTGCGGTCTGTGTTGGTTATTTATGGAAGAAGGTATGAAGCACTTAACTTTAACTACTATTTGAAGTTACAGGCCTACGTGAAAATTATAGAATTAAACATGAATTTTCGTAAGTAGGCTTTGAAGGCGCTGTAACTAGAGCCAAATATAGCCTTACAGTATTTCATAACTCATAACACAATCCAGTTTGGTGTTGGGCTATTTCATGCCACATAAAATATACGATACTAGTTGAGATTTAAGTCAGACATAGTGAAATTATTTACATTTGTAACCATGCTTGCAGGTTGTTAAAAGGTGTTAAGTGTGCATTTTGAATTATAAGAGAATGATTGATTTTCAGAGTATTGAGGGAAAAGGAAATTGTTCAAAGTATAACTTGACAAATAATTGTTTATACATATTTAGACATTGATAACTAAGACTACTTTAAAATCAAATAAACTTTTGAAATATTGTATGTATTATGCGTACAGTTTATAAGACATAGGGACTGATATGGTTTGGCACAAAAATTGCCATGTGCAGTTTACGCAAAAACGTGACATTCTGGAAAAGTTTTACTGATGGTGATTTTGAAAAGTTGATAGAAATGCATGTGCATTATAAGTGCAATAATAATCAGATCACTGAAACGTACATCATAAAATGTGCTATATAGCCTGAATAGTGAATTTTCTGAAATAAAAATTGTTCGTACGCACTTGAACCTAAAGTAATCACCAGTTTCAATTGTACGTACAACATTATTAAAATTTTAACTGTTGTATTTCTTTTCGTGTTACAAGAATTATGTAAGGTTGACATACAAGGCCTAACTCAATAAGCACCTTCAAATTAAATTTATAGTTATTGTATTGTAACCCATATAAAAATAAATATTTGTTATTTAAATGACTATTTCAGTTCCTGTACTTACACTGTATTAATTTTTTACGTACTTTTTGGGAGCATGTTTTGGAAGCATGATGATTACAGGATAGATGTATTACACAGAGTCAGTACCCAAGACGTTTCAGGATCAGGTTCTGGTAATTTTCCCGCAGCAACTTTCTAGAAGGCACCAGAAGGATATAAAATACAAATTCAGGTGGAAATATGTTTTTATTTGCGATAACGTATGTGTCTGGTAGCTTATTCCTCTGCATTTGTCGCTTCATTCCATGTGTTTAGTAGCATCAATATAAATCGCTGGAGACATAATTTCTCTTTAGAGTACCATTTTCATTAAATTGTTTGTAGCAAGTTTTGAGATATTTAGTTAAAACTGGATTTTAGGAGAATATAACATTATTTCGGGAATATGTGCAGACAATGTAACAAATACTATTTTCTTTCTATGTACTTTTTAAGTAGGTAGCTTGTTATGTTCGTGATTTTTATAATTTTATTTCCTGTATTACCTTCACCACTTTTTGCAAATGCTTGCTGTTTTTTTTTTGCAATGGTTTACCATATCGCTGCACTTGGACAAAAGTGGAATATTTCTTTACTGGCTTTGTTAGTAATATCATGTATGTTTCCGACATTGTAACATTAATTATATTGCTTGCAATAGTACATTCTATCTTAGTGTAATGAACCACCAGACAACCACTGGCAACATTAACTAGCTTCAACATTAGCCACATCTAGCAGAAATATATTCATTAGAAGTGAGTAACATAGCGCTTTATTGTCACGCAATTGGAATGAAGTTGAAGAAAGAGTTATTTTATACTCTGCAACCAAAAACTAGTTACAAACAACTGCAAATATAAAAACAAAATAATTGTGAAACTGAGTTAACAAAAAACCTAAACATTTTAGAACAGTAATTTCTCTTGGGTTTATTACCAGACAAAAACAGACTAGAGACTTTAAAGAGTTCTGTTTTAACCATCCCATTACATTAGTTACATGCAGCTCGTCCTGCTTGGCGAGAGACCTGTACAATGTAGTTGTGTGAAAACACGACAAACATCTTTCACCCAAAAGTAGCCAAATACTTAAGCTTCTATCACTTCAAATAAGGTCATTTGTTCAGCCCACCTAAGTATTATTAAACATTCGACATATCAGGTGAAAGATATGTTCACTAATGGTCAATAAAAAGTTCAAGATTCGCTGAGAAAAATAAACAGTGACACAAAACAAAATTTCACTGAAAGAAAATATAAGCTTGTATAAATTGAAACAAATGTATTGTTGGTGGAGCCAATTGAAATGTTTGATCAGACATTTTTGCGCCAACTAAACTGGATTTGTGTGAGAAACCAGCACAAATATTACAGGTAGCATTTCTGTTTGTTGCCTCAAACCTATCCTGAAGAAGCAAATATGTAGGCGCAAACAAATATTTGGTTGATATTGCTTGGTTTCTTTAAGAAGCATTCAAGTGAAGTAAATGTGTAAATTTTTTGAATTCCGAGCTGTTGTGTTTCCGTTGAAGAACTATGATATAATTACTTGTAAATTTTTGGACTGAGGCAGAATTTTAACTCAGTCTTTTGACTGGAAACACATTACCGTAACTGCTTCACAATTTTTTTAACAAATCTGCTTGCTGCAATGACAAGGCTCAACCACCCTGCCACTGCTCTTAACATTCTCCCCTATGTGATATTGACATGACCCCGAGTTTAATTAATAACAAATGTAAGTAAACAAATTTCTGTGGCTAATATAAACATAAATTTACTCTCAGCTGGATGTGGGAAACAAACTCAGAACTTGACATGTTGTAAGTCGTTGCACAGCTGATTGTGCTACAGAGTTCGGCTTAACATATTTTTGTGTGTTTATCACCAATTTTACTTGATTGTTTATATACATATTGTAAAGTTCTATCAAGTCATGAAAAAATACAATATTGAGTTCAATGCATTTATGATTTATTTTTTATCATTATGATAGTGTAAGTAATATTTTTGGTTACGTGTATGTGACTATCACATAACAAAATGTTATATTACATATTTATTTGCCTATGTTATTAATATTGTTGTTCGTTACTACATTTTTAATTTAATGGCTTTGCAGAATGTGTCCATTTTAAAAAGTTGGGTTCGTATTTATATTTTATCATATTTCGAGGGCTTAGTGTCAAAGAACCGTATCTACATAAGAAAATAATTTGTAGATACGGTTCTTTGGTGCTAAGCCCTCTGCTGCAAGGTTTATACTGCGTACTGACTGGGTTTATTAATTGTCGGTATTGCCATCATACGACATTGTGTGAAATTCCTCCCAATTACCATGGAAATACTCAGCGGTCATCTCCCGTAACTTTCTTGCAGATTTGCTCAACAGAGTGCATTATAATTATCCCATCGTAATGCATTTAACTAGGAAAACAGTAGGACTGAGATAAATTTAAAAGATAACAGGAAGTGCTAGGCCAGTTTCTATTTTGTCGAACAATGTTTGATTAGCCTTTTAATGCTGTTTAGTAACTTGGTATAATTGAGGCAAAAGTAACTAAGCATACAGTTATACATTACACATATTTGTTTGGTGATGTGTTCGTTATAAGGTTTTAGTGAAACATTTGGGGGTGTATGCAAAAATCTGTAGGTTTCCTAGTAAAATGACATGAGTGTATTTATATGTTAGAATATGTGTACGTTCCGTCGTAATCTGGTCACGATGGGGTCATTCCTTGTCAAATCAACGAAAAAAATTTAATTTTCAACGTGACCCCCTTATTTGGCACATATTTAGTAGTCCATGAAGTAACTTACTTTCTAACTTTCCAGCCTTCTATATTGTTTGATTTTGACTCTACCACATTTTGAAATTTCTATAATTTCACTGATTACGGTTTATGTAAAGGTAATTATCTTCACTTCTTTGCAAGCTACAGATATCTACCTGGGCTCATATTCAATAAAAAAGTAAATTACTTAAAAACTTAAAATTAGAAGTTTTATCACATTTTAAGAGATCAAACTGAGCCAATGATCAGTCACGCTGAATGTGATTTAGGTTATCAAGGTATGTTATAAAAGCTTACGAACGGATATGCTCTGAGAAAATTGCAAATATTTTATCACTGGGATTACTCTTCTTCGTCAACAAAAGTATCCTATAATACTAGTAAATATATATTTTTTAATTAAGGCACTGGAGGTAACACGACCACCTACCTGGTCTTGAAAAAATGCAAGTTGCTGTAACAGAAGAGTGGCCCTGGTTACGATGGAAGTAGAAGATCATGTGGATGATCTAGTGCAAGATAGTATGATAACTAAGGAGATGCCATTATGTTCATTAACTTTTGTTACTTTAAAAGCATATATTGGACCTTTTCCTAACAAATCAACTAGCTATTATACAGTCTTTGTGCTCAGCTCTCATTGTGTAACACATGCAATGCAGTTACTTTCGCTTTTGTATATTTAGAATGTAAATTTACGATTAGAACATATATGTTGACAATAACAAGTCAAAAAATTATCTGTTAAACAGTTCAAGATTATCTTCCAATTAATATTTGAACATTATATACTTAATAAAAACTTAAATATTTTTGTTAAATCACGAATCAAGTGAAAATTGAACTTGTTTTGATATATGTATAGTTACAAAGTTACAAGATAATAATACATTAAAAATAAAGGTGAAAAAAATTTGTAACTAATTCAGCAAGACAAAATATAAGGACATAACTAAAAAAAAATTTTTTACTCAAAAATTAAACTAAAATTAGAATACAGAGAATCATCGATAACTCGGACCTCGATGTCCCGGACTTCGTGTAACTCGGACAGAATTTCAAAAAACTAAATTAATTGTAATTAAATTTTTTTGGTAAAAATTCATAAGAAAATTGTGTCTGCCTCATTTAAATCCATCATGTTTTATTTAAAAACAGTATTAAGCTTTAAAAGCAGTTGCTCATTGCTACGTAGCCTTTAATAATCCCGCCGTAAAATATTTGGCAAGTTCCGTGTGGTGAAATGTTGCTAGCGAGGCGCGCGAGTGAAGATGCAACTCAGCAGGCAAACCTTCCTTCTTTATCTTTCCTCCCTCTTCACCACGCACATGTGAGCCATTCACGCACGTGCATCATAAATAAACATTTCAGTATGATGCTGGTGAATTGGACGGTAACTACAGGTCACAATGGCACCTAAAGGGAAATTTACTTTATTCTGGTATGTGCGATAAATTCAAGATTGCAAAACAATTTGTTCCGGACATTAATAAAAAAATTAAAAGCCTTTGGTTTGCATTGCAATGTAGGCAAGGTGGTGAGATGGTTTTACGGCCTTTAACAACGTCTTACAAGCCGATGAGGGTGAAGTGAGATGAAAGAACAACACAACATCTATGCCCGAGCAAGGATTCGAACCCAGAGCCTCTCGCACTGTAAACTGGCGCTTAACCCACTACGGTAGAGGCTGACGCAATATCGAAAAAAAAAGTAGGGCTTAGTAAACTATAAAAAGGAGGGGGGCAGAAAGGGCTTTTGCCACGGGCCGCACATTCTAGAGGGCCTCCTTGCTTTTGAAAAGTTAAATGGTTAAAATGAATGGGCTTTTATTGAGTTCCCGTTAATGTTGATGGTATCTGTGAAATATATTTTAAGTGTAAAGTGTGTGTAAAGAGGTCACTCATCAATGACGACGCAGCCAAGGTAAGACAGTATGAAGGGAGGCCTATAAGCGCACATTATCACTTCAACCACGGCCGTATACTTCAACTAAACAGAAAAAACTAGGAAAGGTAGACTGAGATTTACGTTGCTCCTGGCCTCGTATTCTAGCAAAGAGGCCCTGGAAAAAAAAGCAATTTCTCGTAGGAAACTAGCAGCTGGCTGCAGACACTGTGACATGCTTATGTGTAGCAATTTTTAACGTAAACATCTCGTGAGTTGCGTGTGGTCACGTGCGGTGATTTTATTACTGTTGAGACTGTACCAGTTGACCTTGATTACTTCCACTCGCGCTCTACCACCCTAGCTTATCTCACACACACACACACACACACACACACATATACACGCCAATAGACTGTCACCAGCGAGATGAGACAAGGGGGTGAGAACTTTTATGTGGTAGATTGGTGCCTTGGTGCCAGCTTCTAGCACAGATAAAAAAAGATCAGCCAGAAGTACCATAAAAAATAAATAAAATAGAATCTGCCAGCCCAGGTTGTTTTGACATTCTTTTATAGTTCTCCACGTTACAGTGATAATTTCCCCACTACCCCCTCCTGTAAATTGATACGTACAATGCTTGTAGAAATGATAGCATACCGATTTCCTCACGTTTCTGGTGATTAATGACTGATTACCCCTCCTCCACGGACACCCCTCGATAACACGGACAAATCGTAACTTGGACAGCTTCTCCCCCCTTTTAGTCAGAGTTATCAAGGGTTCACTGTATGTACAAAAACCTCTGAACCATTAAAAATTACTTATCTTGCAAAAATTTACATTGTTGTTTTCAAAACATGTTGGTTGATTAGCAGAGGGCTTGCACACTGATTGGCTAATGCCGTGTACTAGGACTTCAACTTCAACACAGTTGCACTAAAGCAAAAGAAACAAGACTGTTTTTTTGGGAAGGTCAAAAAACTAAAGTTACAAAAGCTAAAGAAAAATGTCAGTTCTAGCCGAAGCTATGAAGGAAATATGCATGGGAGAACTCAAGGTTATAAATTACAGTAGAAACCCGATTTTACGAAATGCCTCGGGACCCGAACATTTTTACTATAAATCAATGTTTTCGTTAAATCCAACTTTATATTTTTTTTAGAGCCCCCTCCCCACAAAAAAAGTAAATCCTAGGACTGGTTTTGTCAGATATGGTGATAATTTTAAGAAAATATAATAGCCCATAACAATAACATACCGCAGTTACCATCAATAGGTAGGCTGCAGCCGTAAAAGAAAAAATTAGGCGAAAAAAACTTAAATAACTGCCAGTGTAACACTCATCTAGCGTGAACCTGGTAGTTACACCACCTGCTCGCACACATGAACACATGAGAAGTGTTGATAAACACTGCTGAGTCGTCTTTCTTTCTGTCTCTCTCCCGCTCCTCCAAGGAAATTTAGAAAATTTCCATTAAAAAAAGCAATGAAAACTAAAGTGAAAGTTCGTGAGATAACAGTAAAATAATAAATTTGTGCAGCAGCAGCCATTGTTACTTACAGACCACCACACTCGTGAAACAAACAGGTTGCTGCTCACTAAAAATACTTTGCACTCGAGCGTTTTTTAGCATTGGAAAAATATATTATTTACGTTAATAAATTTGTTGTAAATTATCTGCATATATAATATAATAAGGTATTTCTTTTTATAGATACGCTGGTTATATCATGGGACATGATAAAAAATAATCACGCTGGACACCACTGCATTCTATCTGTAAAATAATTAATCGGTAAAGCACGCTGCACAGAAGCGCATTCTGACAGAGACGCAAAGAACTATCTGTGAATTAGTACCAGTGCCGTCCGCTACCAAGCTGTGTGGACTGGGAATCTAAATGCTCGTTCATTCGCCAGCAGCCAGGATGAGAATCTATGCGCGTGTTTTTTACACAGCACATCGTCGCTCGCTCAGGTGTTTTTGCTCAGCTGTGCGCACTCATCTCAAATTCAATGTTTTCAACTAATTTTAAAGATTTTTTGTTTTTCGACGGATGGTTTAACACTATCTACAGAGAAAAATTAATATACTGGGGCCAGTAAACGTAATTTTAGTAAACTTACATTATATTTGTGTTTTATTTTATTAAAATTACTTAGTTACTTCATACATTTTTGGTTATTTTTGATAGTTTCTAAAAATTATTTAGTTAAATCGCTGTTTTCGTTATTCCCGAGTTCGTTAAATCGGGGTTATTCTGTACATACACAAGAAGGCTACTGAGTTAGTACTACATTGCAGAGCTCGAAAATGGTCACTTATCTCTCTTATTGTTACTTATTTTGTATCAGTATTTCTTTTGTCACTTTTATTTAAAATAGTCACTTATTTTACTTTTTTCATAATTTGTTGCTCTTAGTAAACGTTAGCTAGCTATTTATGAGTTAACTTTCTTTCCACCATTAGTTCTTGAATTGGTTTTGTTTTGTTCAGTTAATTTTTGTTTAATATTTTGCATCACTTTCACTAATACAAGATGCTGCATTAAATATTGAAAAATCAATTAATCAACTGACTGACTTTGCTGTGTCGATTGGCAGTGTTATTAGTCGGCGCTTTGCTCACGCTATTCCGTGTTATGATTGCCGTATTGATTGGCAGTGTTATTGGTCAGAGTTTTGCTTGCGCCATTTTGTGTTACAATGCGTTGGTTGTGATACAGTATTGTTTAAAATAAATAATTTTTTTTCACATGTAAGACTGGCTAGCCGCATTTTGTACGTATTTAAATTAAAGTAATCACGTAACCAGAATGCTACTATCGTGCAAGCGTATGAGTTTTTATGTGCTGAAAAGATGGGGAAATGTCGTTTTTGTGGCAAATGGATGAAGAGTTCTGATGATAATGGATATGTCATTAGCGAGTGGGCAAAAGTACGCAACGATGTGGAAGTTTTTTGTTCGGTTTGCTGTATTATATTAAAAATATCAACAAAAGGTTACCAAGCATTAGCTCAGCATGCTACTTGTGAGCAACATAAGAAAGAATGTCTGAATAAGTTGGCTCCTAGTCGGCTGAAATTTGTGCTTGTTCGACCTTGTTCAGTTTCCATTTCAAGCAAAATGTCCTCAGAAAACAGTGTAAAAAGTCTTTACACTGTACAAGATAATGCTACGAGTGCAGAACTGAAATGGATAATGACATTTATTGTTTCAAATTACTCAGCAGCATCTTGTGGAGGTATAGTTGATATTTTTAAAAGTATGTTTGGTGAAGGTGTACCTGAGGACTTAAGCCTGAGCAGCGCTAAATTTAGGTATTTTTAACTGATACTTTAGGCCCATATTTTCACAGTGAAATTTTGAAAGACATGGATTTGCTTACTATTCAGTATGCTATGACGAAACAACAAACCACACAGGCAGAAAGGAACTGCAAGTTGCTGTCAAGTTTTGGTCTAATTTGAAGCAGGAGATTGTTACTCACCATCTTGAAATCTTTCTTATTGGATCTGCTACGGGTGAAGTACTAGTTGAGAAAATGAATTCTGCCTTAGGCAGTGCTCAGTTACCGTATCAGAAGTGGTTGATGTTAGGTAGTTATATTAACAAGAAAGTTGCCCGTATTGTAAGTGAAGAGTTGGTTTCCATTCACAAGACATCCCTTGTGAATATTGGCACGTGCAGTATCCACACACTTCACAGTGCATATCTCAGTGGCCTGAAAAAAATTGGAGAAGATGCAGCTGATCTGGTTATAGCAGTCCATGATTTTTTTGATGGGTGGCCTTCAAGATGTGAAGACTACTCTCTGTTAAAAGATGAACTAGCTCTTCCAAGACACAACTTTATCAAGCACGTTCCATGAAGGTGGCTCACTTTGGAAGGAGTTGCATCACGGTTGGTTAAACAGTGGGAAGCACTCACAAAATACTTTCTCAGTTATGTTCCCAAAAAAAGACAGTGTAGGCAAGAGCAACAACTACAAGATAGTAGTGAGTTTATTGAAGAAGCCCACTATATAGGCTGAAGTTATTTTCGTGTGTAGCAGTGCCAGAATATTCACACATTTCACTGATACGTTCCAGAGGGAAGAACCAATTATACGTGTTGTGCATGATGAACTCGAAACTCTTGCAAAGACTTTGCTTGGGAATGTTTGCAAACCTGAACATGTGCAAGCTGTTGGTGTAAGTGAAGATTTATTAAAGGCTGAAAACTTACTTCCTGCTCAAAAAAGTTATGTTGCGAAAGAGGTTTTGGCAGAAATTTCAAAGGTATGTTCTGAGATTAGTGAATTTAATAAATTTTTTTTTTTAAATTGAACTTTCAGGCTGGCCACTTCACGTGAGAAAAGTGAAAAGTCAGGGAATTTTGTAGCTGCAGACAAAAGTCAGGATACTATATCAAGTAGCCCTACCCAAAACTTTCTATTACATAGTTTATTTCACATAATATCCCAACTTAACTTTGGTTACTGAATTTACTCATTTTGCTAAGGGTTCATTTTCATTGGAGTGGATATACCTCAACCAATTTTCACTACTGGTGAATTTCTAACTAAATTTTCTGAAAATCTTGTTCTCTTTGTCAACCTAGAATAATTCATGTCAAACATTAAACTGTAATGGTTTCCTACTTTCATCACCTTACAGTTTTGAAATGTCACTATTCCGTATTCATTAAATCTGGGAAAGTTAGAAAAAATTTTCAGGCCGAGGAAGTGACGATCCTGACTTGTTACAAATTTCCAAATCATAAATGAAATATGTTTCAGGTGGATGAAAAGTTTCAGCTGGAGTTTTCGCCAGAGTGAAAAACCATTATGTTGAAACCTGTGCCCACGTTATCAGAAAATAGCCCGTTACATCGAAACCAGTTTTGAAGAATTGCCATTGCGTGCAGCCAAAAGAAAGAGTTTCACTACATAGTTGTTGAGACATTGTTGCACTAGCAAAGGGTTTGTCCATTGTTGTTGATGGAAGTATCCTTTTGGACGAGTGGAAACTACTCCAGTGTGAAAAGGAAAGTCTTAGTGTGGGCCGTATCGATAACTATTGTGCTTAGTTTTTTTTTGTTATTTAAAACAGCTTGGGAGATGAAAAATACCTTAATGTTGCTAAAGTTGTGAAAGCTGTGTTGTCTCTTACCACTGGAAATGCTGGCTTGGAGAGAGGGTTTTCTCTATCGTCCATTTCTTGACTCAAGACAAAGCTTCCATGTCAAAAAGAACACTTACTGCAGCAATGACTGTCAAGAGTGCAATGAAGATGTACCTCAACAAGCCTGATTTGGTTCTAGTGACTAGGGAGCTGTTAGCAGTTGCTCGTGTGGCTCTTATGAGCTATCATACTCATTTGCAACAGGAGAAAGCTTTGAAAGAAGCAGCAGCTCGGAAGGAGTTGGATGCAGAAGAAGGTAGAATACAAAAACTGAAAAATGAAAGAACTATAATAGCGAAAAAGTGAAGAGAAGCAAAAAAGAAAAACTGCAGATGCCCTTTTTGAAGAGGCAAACACAAGAGTAAAGAGGGCTGTAGACAAGAAAGATTTTTAGGAAATCTGATTAGCCCAGGCTATGTTGGAAGGTGTTTGCCAGGTCAGAAAAGAAGCTGCAGAGAAAAAACTAAAGGTTGATAGTGTACAACACTCAGTGGAGCGAAGGAAATCTAAGATTATTTCAGATTATTTTTCAAAATACTCTAAAAATTATATGTTTGTTCTGATTAATGTCAGTTTTCTATCTTTGTTAACATTGAAACTTGCTTGACTTGGACTAGCTATAGTGCGATGGTGTGATGTCTTCTTATATTTTATGAACTGTTGAAGAGGATCTTAAGTTTGACAGGAATTTCATGTAAACCATTTTACAGTTCCCTTCAGTGCATTAGACTTTTTCTTCACGAGTTTAGGAATGTGAATAATTTGTAAGTATAGCATTATTGTATGTATTGCTTAGTTTTGTACTATTGGCATACAATCTGTCATTTCTGTCTGTTTAACTAGTTAGTAGAAAGGCTGCCAGGATGTGATAGACCAACGTATAACCGTTACTCTCTTTTATTCTATTATAATCAAGCATTTTATGGTAGTTATTTGTAGGCGCTTTTAGGTCACTCATTTTCCAGGAAGTCACTTTCTTTTCACTTTTTCTATGATCGTTTTAAAACAAAAAACAAAAGTATTATCTTGCCACTTTCATTCTTTTTGTATGTTTGCAAGGATCAGAGGGCGTCACTGAAAGTTAGTAAATGTTACATTTTTTTTTTGCGAAGTTACCAAGGTCTGTTTATTGTCTTTATGCCATGTTTTATTCTGCTTCATTGTATATATTTCTAAGTTGATGTTAGTTTTGTCACCAAAGATGTAAATAATAACAGACTCAGTGCACCGTACGTATATTTTAATACAGATGTGTCTCACTTTAAACCAATTGCTTGGCCACAATCTTGGTGAATTGCCATTCCTTAAAATCACTGTCATAGTTCGTGTCTATAATCTAGTTTGCACTATTTTGGTCTGCCCATACTATAGTGCTTTCATACAATATTTAATCCGTTAATCAGCATGTTTTATGACTTAAACAAATTTCAAGGTTTTTTAGTTACTAATTCCTAATGGATTTATGAATGTGTTTGTTAAAAAGTATTCAATAAATCAAATTCAAATTTTAATTTATCTAAGACTCGAACCAGAATTGAATGGTACTGAAAATGTTGGAATTCAACATTTCTAAAAACTGTATTAAGTTTCAGTAGTGTTGTGTAATGTTGTGTAACAGAAAATTTATTGCTTGTATATAAATAATCTTAAAATTTACCATTCCAGTTAATGCATTGGTGTACTTTCTATGCAAATAAATTTTGTATGTAGTAAATTTTATTATGTGTTTTGGTGTTTTGATCTTTTTTGAATTTGTTGGTCTAAAATGTTTTTCTGGTTTTAAATATCTTTGAGGCATTAAGTTTTTTATGTACAGTACGTATTTAGTTTTAGTTGACTGTTTCAGATGTTTTATGTCTCAGATTATGTGACATTAGTGACCTGTTTCTTAATACAGCATACAGGTAATGATTCTTGAGGTTATACAGAATTATTACTTTGTGTGAAATGGAGTGAAACCTTACACAATAATTATGCATTAGCTCAGACACAGCTGTAATTATTTTTCTGTCCATGCAATGCTGTGGCTATAAAATGACTACTGTGCCAAATGATAACATGAAACAAAATAACTCTCTTTCATATGCATGGGTCCCTGCACGTAAGTGACAGTGCGACAGATATGCATTAATCAATGTTGTTTTAAATCTACTTTTTATGTATTTTAAAATATGATTGTAATGACAACAAATTTATCGCCTTTGGAAGTTAGTAAATACCTAATGTCTACAAGGTAATAATTTTTTAACATCACTGCAGCAGATAAAATGAATGGATGTTTTTATGTTAATTGCTACCATTGCAACTCATTTCATTGATTTGTGAAAGTTCTGCTTTGAAAAAATGTGCATATTGCAAAGTGCACTATAATTGAATTTTATAATGTTTGATTTGCATTCTTTGTAGCCGACTTTGGATCAGCTAGCACCAAATGTCCAGCAAATAGTTTTGTGGGAACACCGTACTGGATGGCTCCTGAAGTTATCCTGGCTATGGATGAAGGGCAATATGATGGAAAAGTTGATGTATGGTCTTTGGGAATTACATGCATTGAGCTAGGTAAGAACTTATTGTTAATATTTTATGTCCTATTTGTCATGGGATGGAATAGCCAAATTATGTTTGTACCTAGTGATGTGGCATAAAATGTTCTAAATGTTATGTGTTTTGGTTCATTAGAATGTTAATTGCTGAATATTTCAATCTATGTGTATAACTAGCTTTGTTTTAATAGTTAAGGTTAATGTGTCAGAGAACGAAATTTTGAGGATATTTTCATACAGAAAATTTCTTTATGCCACACATCATTAAATTTGTTAAGTGACAATGACAATATGGGTCATTCCGTGTGAAATCACCAAGGTGGGGCTGCTTGACTATTTTTAAAAAAATTAATTATTTTACTATATATAATCGTATCAATGGGTAGTTCAAAACAATTTTTATTTTATTTTTATCTGTCACCATTTTCTGTTGAGGCTTATTTTCTTCTCAACTGCGGGTTCAAACAACGGTTTGTAGAGGTTTCGATTAAAGGTCGTTGTTGGCCTCATATTAAATATAGGAGGTTCTGGTCTTGAATAAAGTAAAGAAAGCATTCTATGATTACCAAAAATGTTTGCTATTAAAAGGAAGTAGTTCTTGAACTGTAAGTGAAATAACCTTGAATATGTCAAAATTGATAAATAAATTAAATTTTTATAAAATTTTTAAAGTGATTTGTAGTTAGAACCGTGTTATAATTTTTTTTTGTGACCAGTATGGATGGCAGACTTTACAGCAAAGATGAGGTAATATGTGGGTTAAATCCTCTTTTCTGATTTTTTCTCCATTAAACTTTCAGAAAAATTTGTGGTGGATTTCAAGGTAGAATATCTCAAGAGGGGGACAATATAAAGCTTTTCTGTTATCACACATTTATGCATCTACTGGTGAACTGGTTTAGAAGTTACAAGCTCTGAAACAAGTGTAAAAAGTTGCATTTACTTAAAACCTGATAATTAACAATTGCTTACGTTTATATAGTTGGAATATTGGTTTTGCACTCAAATTAAAACAAATTATAATGTATTCAATAAAAAAATATGTAAACTCACCAAGTGACATTCTACGATTTGCAGGGGTCGCAATGGTTTAGGGGTCAGACCTCTCGCCTCCCACCAAGGTGATCCGGGTTGAGTTCCCGGCCGGGTTGGTCCCCAGATTTTCACACGTGGGAATTGTGCCGGACGATGCCGTTAGTCGGTGGGTTTTCTGGTGGATTTCCCGTTTCCCCCGTCCCTTCATTCTGACACTGCTCCAGGCTCATTTCATGTCGCTCTTCACCAGCGCTTAAGACCTCGATGCTAAGCTCTGAGCAAAAATATCTTACTCTTACTCTAGATTTGCAATTTTTGTAAAAAAAAAAAAAAAAAGTTGGGTGTGACAGGTTTATTTTTAAAATTTACCTCACAGTTTCTCTGAGAGATCAACGATTTTATCTTCAGTAATACAAAATGTTCGTCATGTTACTGTAGCGAGCTCTGTAGGTCCCAGAATGTCGAGAAAATTATTCATCTACACCCATGAAACATCATCTTTCATTAAACTGAAGCTTGTAGATGTCACTGATATGAAAACACTAGATGTGCCATCAGTTGGAAGTTGGAAAATGGACCCCTCAAGTCAATTTCAATGAGAACATCTACACTATGTGCATACAAAAAGAAATCTATGTGTGTTGAAATTTTTAAATTTGAAGTAGATTTGAGGTCACTGCAGCTACTTAAAGTTCGCACTTTTAAAACGCCCGCGGTAACGTGCAGTGACGTCACAAGCGATAGTTCACACAGAGCCTTGGCAAGCTAGCTGACTGCTGTTGCACTCCGGCGGAATGCCAGACTATGCTTGTTCAATAAAAAAAGATTTTTAAGTCTGTTACGGTGGTTCGTTTGGTTATACGTATGTAGTCAATCATAAAATGTAACAAATGTTATATTTCAAATGTATTCGAGTCTAAGGTTTTATAAAAGTTTAGTGTTACTCACATTGTTATACCGCACAATATTAGAACAATATCCGAGCACTGTAATATGCAGTAATACATTAAATAAACCTGTTTATTGGCACAAACCATTACTATATTTAATTATTTAATACCCATATATTTACCACACCAAGTGTCGGCCAGGATGGTGCAATGGTTGCTCTCTGGACTGATATTGGAAAACTTAAGTGAGTTCAATAATCTTTTGGGGTAGTATAATATTGTTTCTCAGATTTTGCATGGATCCGTCGATTCTTTATCTATTATTAACATCGTGTATAATCAATAGTATTTTCTATTTCATTACGGATCTTAGGTTCATATGCAATACATAAATTTATACAGCAAAGAATACTTCTGGGATATTGTGTGATTTTGGTTTAGTGTACTGCAAATAATGTTGTTTATGTTGTATATCAGTATAACATAAGCCTACTGCAGTACTATTTACCACTAATGACATGTTCATTATGCAATAGGTGAAATAACGAGTGATTGAACACCCACAAAATAAACACATTTAGCCTTAATGGAAGTTTAACCATACATGACCTATTATTTTAATGTATACACTATCCTACTAGATCACATAAAAAAAATTACTTTCGCGATTTGCATTCTATTTAAATAGCTGTTTCTTCCGCGTAAATATGCAATTTCAGACATTGTATTAATATGGTTGCGAAAATTGAAAACAGATGGTTTAAAAAAAATTAATAAAACCTTATTCTATCACACTTGTAAAATTATCTAATAGTATTACATTAAAAAATACATGAAATACGTGAGTTTTGAACCCGGATCCTTAAAAATAGTAGTCAAGTACCGTAACCAATACGCTAAACTTTACCCGTCCATTGCCATGCTAGCTCAAGCATTTATGTAACCAGTGCTGGACGTATGGCTTGTGGCGTGGACAAATCAAAATATGTTTTCGGTCACCTGCTGCTTCCCCGAACTTTGCTTGCTTCCTATTCCTAAACTATAGTGTTTAGAAGAAAAATTCTTTTTGGTATCTTCAAATTTCTTTATTGTTAACATTTCAACGTATTTAAAATTTCATGCAAGGGGTCCATTCTTTTACCATTAGCGAACCTGCATTTTAAGTGAAGATCTACCTCCTGAACTTCTCATTCTCCCACTAACACAAAATGTATTCCTCGTATGTTACTTTACAATTACTTATATGTCATCACAAGGTCCCTTTCCATGACTTATTGCAAAAAATTGCTACTCTGTTTTTAATACTAAGGTTTTTATGTTTGCACAAGTTCAAAAAATTGAACCTGCTCTTGTTTTGAGCATCCGACCCAGAAAAATAGATAACTCGATTCAAATTTACACTGTAACTGTAGTATGATTCATCCTGTCACTTATAACACAAATTCTTTGCATCATCTCTGTAGTACACACAGGAAAGAATTTTTCCAGTGATAACTCTGGATCTCATCTTGTATGATAAATGTACTGTTTTCTGAGAAATTTGCAATTGTTACTCATTCATTGCTGTGTAGATTCTCTTTATTGCTTTTCAGAAAGTGTGATTGACTCTGCAAGATAAAATGTGTCTTCATTGCTGTTTATCTCTGAATTCAACATTTGATTCTACAACTGTTACAAGATTTCAATGGTCTGCCATTATCCACTTACTGTATATGATTTCTTCATCACTGATACCTTGCAATAGTTCATCTGCATTCAAGTTTCCTGGTCCCGGACAATTTGGGCACCCTCCAAACATACATTCTTCACTTTTTAAATTACACACAATATTTTCATAAAGGACCTTTCAGTCATCTGTTTTCACCGCTATGGTCATCAGTTTGAAATTTTGGTGAATTGAACATACACAAACAGAATGAGTGCCACGAGCTCCTACAAGGATGCACATTTTGGGACGCAGAGAACAGAATATAGAAAACTGAACCTTTACAGATTGATGCTTTTCTGTAAACTTTTTACAGAGTTTTATAACTACGCAGAATTAAATGTATCCTTCATCCCAGGACACATTCTACTGACTTCAACACTTTTATAAAATTGAACTACAAGATCTCTAGTTTCTTGAGGCAATTCTTTCCCTGGTTTCTTATATGTAAACTATGAAATACACTGTGTTCCTTATCGATTCCACGTGCTTTTCTAACCTGATATTCACTCACACGTAACTCATGTACAGTTCTTTTTATTGACCAGCTTTTTGGCAACACACTAATTCTGTTTATTATTTAATTTTATTTGTACACAAAGTGTTCAGCCTGAGGCTGGTTTTACAACATATTTTGTACAGTTATTGATGACTACCATGTATGTGTATATCACTATATCTATTATATCTTAACTTATATTATTAATATTTACATAAGTAATAATCTACTAACAAGTACACAAGTCTGTTTACCTGAAACTTGTTACATACATAAGAAAATAAGTATAAGAAGTACAATTCAGTAGAAAAATTAAACAAACTGTTAGCAAGAATGAAACTGTTTAGGTGGAAGTATATGTAAATGATATGTCACATCGTGTTTACTGATTTTGCTGCATCAGCAAATAATCTTAAAGTTTAATCCGGAAAACCTCATCTTTACAACATTTTAAATTGTCCTGCAAAGTATTCCATTGGCTGCAAGAAAGGTGACTGAATGATTTTTGGTAGTTGGATCCGTGATTTATGGAAATTTGTATGTTTGATTTATGCCTGGCTTCAAAGTTTGCTTATTTATTTTATTGAACAGATAAATTATTGCTTTTTTTTGTGAGTGTTGGTTTTTGTTGACACAAAAATTTAGGTAAAAACCTATATTCCATATCAAGTCGGTCTGTATTTGTTAAATATTGAGATAGATGAGGGTCTCGTGTTAAGGATTGTAGCAACAACGTATACATGCACTCTACTTTCTGTATTTGGTATTTACTTTTTTTTAGGGCGACAAATAATCCAACACTGTAATTAAAATGTGACAGCACAAGAGAGTCTTCTCATTATTGAATTTACAGGTTTTTTTTTTGCTTGAGATTTTCGGTATGAATTTCTATCTCTTTTATTGAATTATTAGCATTTTCTAATTCAATAATTTTAGTAGGGGAAACTCTTAAAGCAGAGCCAGCTTGTTTGATAGATTCTACAACAATTTCAGGTGAGATGAATGGTTTATTATCACAGTTGCTAGTAGTATTTAAATTCTCATTACCGTTACTTGATTAAATTTTTTATGGCAAGAGCAAAAAACATATATGCCAGGAATCCGTGATGGCTGTCTAACAGACAACTCTACAGTTATTTCCGGTAACTGGTTTTTAATAACTTTTTTGTGGTATGAAAATGGATTGCAAGATGAGTTTCCAAGAAGACGTTGGTATTTATCCAGATTATTTTTTTCACGGTCAGTACACACGTTAGCTATGTTATGTAATTTACTTCTTCTCTTGAGGAGGTAAATTGGCCATATGACTCATTTTCACAATCTTAATGTGTGTAAGTACCTAAAGAACACTTTGTCGTACATGGGCTTGTTTTGCCCACCACTGCGCTAGGAGTTCTCGGTTGCAAGTGTGTATGTCTAGAAGTCCTTTAAGGCAGAGAGCATGAGAGATTGGTGTGGTCCTTCTAGAGTGGTTTGAAACAGAGATATCCTCAATCCAGCGAGTGACTACTGGAAGAGCCAACAAGGAAAACTCTATAACTTGCCAGCACAGGGCGTCATCTTTATAATAGGGTAAAGCAGACATCACTCGCCTTATTGGATATTAGGAGGTTGGTACACAAGGTGATCTCATGAAAGGAGAAAGGCGAAGTAATTCAGTTTCATTGGGTATTTATATTCATGAACACATGTTACAACATGATGAATATAACACTTTCTTTGGTACAAGGTCTACAATCAGGGTTTGAGTCAGTCATAATTTGATGTCATAAAATCGTACACTGGAGTCTCAATATGAGATAGACAACAAGGGTACAAACTAAAGATATGAGACACTGACATTATAAATTACCACATGGCATACTCTGATGAATACAATTTTACATGGCACTCAGGGCCGTTCAGATACTGGGCAAAACTAAGGCCTAATCGTGCCCGAGAATGTGGGGCGATCATATCTTTGATCTCGAGAGGTTAGCAATATTCAATAGCCTCTTTACATTAGGGCGCTACGGCCATCGGTGATGCCTCACTAATAACAAATACTGGGTTACTTGTAATTATACAGTGATCTCTCTGATCCCGGGGAAAGTTTACTACTTTCCGTAACTTTCAGTAGAATTTTCAAGACTGGGAAGTGCATGATAACACTGTATAACTGGCAGTGTGCATGGAGGCAAAGTACTAAACATTGTGGCTTGAAGAGCACACAGGTGAGATTGCCATGCTAAGAAGGTTAAGCCTCAACTCAAACATGAATGCTCAGGTTAGGCTTACTTGCCGAGTCATCCTGGCTAGAATGAGGGTTTTGAGGTGAAGGTGGGGCTGGGAGAGCAGGCTTTGGTTTCCTTACCAGGCAGCAACCCACTGTACGTATATAGGTAAATGGTTGGGGAGAGTGGGCTTCGGCTTCCTTACCAGGCAGCAACCCACTATAAGGTAGGGATGGGGAGTGCCAGGATGACCCGGCCCGAAGGCCGAGCACCTGACTACTAACTAGCTGGGGCACAGCGCCCTCCTTATATACCCCTGAGGGGGGCTGAAAGTACCGTTATCAAAATGGTCACCAGGCCGCTTGAGGCTGTCTGCATCTACAGATGCGCCACACTCGCACAAAAGAAATACTCTCTCGTGGCACAAAATTACTCTCTTACACAAATAAACTTCCCGACTTGAATTATAAATGCCGGTATTGCAGTTTAACACTATAATTAAACACAAGAATATTTAAATAATCATAAAACACATTTTAAGCAATAACAAATAAGTACAATTAATATTTATATATGTATTTCTCGCTATCACCGTTTTAGTACACTTTACAGAGTCTATGCACGGAATTGGCACTACTGGTAGGTGCTCGGCCGTATTTTGTAAACAAACACTGGAACAGGTTAACAAATGTTGCAAATGCAGTTATACATGAAAAGTACACATTGGATAATCACTTGGACGTAAGTAAATACTGGTTTATGAATAAAGCTTTGTCCTTATAATCTTACATGCTAACATATTATTCATAGGTAAAAGTAAACGGCAATACGGCGATCGGCAAAGGTGCGGGCGAATACTACTGCTCTTAGGCCTAAATGGTAAAGTGTTAAAAATCGGGGGCGAGCGTTAACGTAATTTACAAGTGGACGTGGCGGTGTGGCGTCAACTTCATGCTTCGAGATAGTTTTACATAGTCACTTGAGTTAGTCGGGATGTCAGTGAGAGTCACATTTTTGTGGGCCTGTTAATTTACTGGGAAATAATTTGAAAAAAAAAAAAAAAAAAAAATGTAAATTTGCACGAAGGTAGACATCTTACAATTAACAATATAACGCAATTTGCCTGGCCACAAAAAAATAATAAATACAGAGATGGATGTGGTTTATTAGTGAGTGTTATTTGCATTGTAACTGGTGTAGTAAGTTAATTTACAGGATTGTAAAATAATTTGTCATAGTAATTTATATATAAAATGGGAAGTAGATGTCATAGGAATAAAGTGATAGCACAGAAAGGTACTCTGTATCTTCTGTCGCAAGAAAAAAGTATAAACAGGTAACCCAGGAATAGTAATATAATTGGGCATCAAAATTTAAATTTATTTTGATTTATGGATGTTTTCATTTCCTTTACTTTATTATGAGTCAGTGGCCCGTTGAATGTGATTTGCAGTTGAATATTGAAAGACTTGCTGTCATTTGATATTGTTTATACTGTATTCACATTATAGCTGCTATCATCAACATGCCTTGCCAACACTTCAGGCTTTAAATGGTTGATCTGTGACTGTGCAAGTCTTGACCACCGCTGTTTGATGGAGTTCATCTGCATATAAATAGCAAGGGCATGAGAAATCACAGGAAATTACAGGGACATTATGCCACCCACATGACAAAACAGATGTGTGAAAGATGACCTTGCAGAAGACAGCGAGGTGCCATTTGGTGGCAGTTTATTTGTAGAATACACTTGAAAGGAAATTATTTGCAACCATTAGTGGCCTTAATAAATTTCACTGAGTTTTTGTCTTGGAAAACAATTTTTTAAGCGTGTTTTTTCTTACGTTCTTAAAGAATTTCCTCTCCAAGAAGCCCACTTTTGTTGAGATTGGAAAATTTTGTGTTATGATACAGTAAAAAAGGGAGTCTAAAAAATTTTTTTGTAAGTTCATTTTTTTATAATTTAAAGATGTTTACTAAGATCTTGTAATTATAGTAATCGAACATTAATAAAAATCATACTTAGAAGCAAATTTTACATCTATTAATTTTAATTTAAAAAATTAACAATTAAATTATATCTATGTACATAGAATAATTTCAGTGTACCTGAGAACAACACAAGCTTAACAAAAATTTCCATAGTAGCCAAGGTTACATACATACATTTTTTTGTAACCACAATGGTCTGTAGTTTAAAATAAATACATAGGAACGGCATGCACAGTTATTGAAACAGTACCAAAGTGTTTTTGTTGGGCATTGTTTACATTGTTCATCTCTTTTTCATAATTTCCATGAAAATCTACCTCTCTAAACTATTCACGTGATAATGTGTTTGTTTCTAATAATTTCAACTTTGAATGGTCTTCATTTACTGAGATAAGTGTTACCAACTTATTGTGAAACCAAAATTATTACACCTAGTAATTAGTCATTTAGTTCCTCAAAATTTGTAGCTTGTAATTTGTTGTGGAATAGGGCACAGGTGTATATTACAACTTGTAGAGTCTTACAATATTTTATGCACTGCACGAGGAGCCTCCATTTGTAGGGCTCCCCATAAATCCTTTGATAGAAATTATGAAAGAATAATTTTTAAAAATTCTGTGTAAGAAAATTTTTCTAATGGTCCATTGGCATATGACACTGAGTTTTTTCACTGTCAACTCAAATTTTGAGTTATAGACAGTGAAAATTCCTAAAAAATATGTTTGATCAATTTCAACGCAAATGGCAGTTGTATCAAACTGAGGAATAATGCATATAGTGTTTACCTGATATTCAGTGTCACACACCAAGTTAAGTGTAGCAGTTGTACAACGCTTGTATTTATATTCAGGAGGATTCGGGTTTGAATTCAAGTCAGGCTATTCAGATTTAATTTAGCTCCATTGTTTACCGTAGTAATTCCGTAGGAATGTCGGTTGGTATAACACTGAAAGTAATGACTGATACCTTCCTTACTTGTGTGAATCTTGTCGTTTGAGTGTTTCTATCCTATATACAGAGTATCATATATCACTCAACATACGCGACCCACACTTGACCCCACAGATGTTACTTCTCACCAGACGTGCTCGGCCCGACTCCAATCTCCCCACCCCTAGATAAGTTACAATATTGTATTTCTCTTTCTGCTTAAAGTAGTTAGTCAATTAAAAATCTGAAAAAACCCTTGTATTCGTTTCACCTTTGGTCAAGTGTGTATAAAGAACTCTTTTTCCAAAAAAAATTAAATTTCGACAGTTTTTTTAAAATAAATATGTCATAATGTATTTTTAATAACATGTAACATAATCAAAGTTTATGTGATAATCCGATGTACAGTTCATTTTTCAGATTTGAAATCCATCCACAGGTTTTTGATTTATTGTGGGAATAACTTTTATTCCTCAAAGTTCTGTTATGTGGCAGAGAATTCCACTAGATGTGCTGACATGTAAAGTTATGAAACTGCATTTCAGGAGGATTTCCTGTTTCCACTGCCTGCCCACTGATAAATGTCAGCTTTACGAGCTAGAAAGCCTAGTTTTAAAACATCAATGACCTACAGAGGAATACAGTAGTAAAATTTTACAATTTAAAGAGTTATTTTTTTATACCCCCACCCCCCTCATTTTTAGACTTGGCCAACATTATACACCTACTTTTTGTGTTCCTATTTACTGCTTTTATATAAAATAATTTTCTTCTTTTTACACTGTCATGTATTTTAACATTTTTTTTTTCAGTTTCTTGAAGAAACATAAAACAGGGTTCCACTTTATCAATTATATATTATGTTTATCTCCTCCCAATGTTGATAGCTGGCCTTCATAGCAGAGTACAGTGTGAGAGGTCTTGGGTTTGAATCGTGTCTTGGGTATGGATGTTGTGTTGTACATTCATTTCACTTCACCCTTATACAGTTGTTAAGATCTTGTTAGTGGGATTCTGTATTCTTTTTTCTTTACCTATGTCAGTTTGTCATTATTCTTTTTCTTATTTATGTCCTAATTTTTATAATATAGCGTGTTTAACTAGTAATTCAGATGTAATTTCAAGCAAAAAATGGAACACACTGATATCTACATACACAGCAGCTCCTCTTCTGAAGAGGAAGCAAGCTGTCAAGATACATCAAGTGAACTGATCAACGGTTTAGTGGTTCACTATTATAACACAAACTTCGAAACACTGTGCAGATTTTGGGATTCCACATGATACAGATGGTTACTGGATTAAATATCTTGGTTCAACTAAAATTTTTCAATATCTTGATGTCAAAGATTTCACAAGTATCGCTTGGCAAAGCCAAGCAAGTTCTAAAGGACCGAACGGTTGACAGAAACATTGTGTTTACTGACACAGATTGCATGCAGCTTCCAAAATTGTGTGGACAAAAACGAAGCAGTGAATGTATACTGTGATTTTTTGGGGTCAAATTATTGTTTTAAATTGGTTTCAAATTGCAATGTGTTAAATTGTTAATCTTTGCATTTTTTATGATATTGCAGATTCTATAATTTGGAAAGTTAATAGGAACTGCCTGTGGAAATTAAAACACACAAAATTCTTACTGTACATTGGTCTGATCCAGGGATGTTTGATGAAAGTGGCACAAAACCACAAAATCCTATAAAAGTTAACCAGGGTTAATTTTTATTTACATACAATAGTAGTTATTAGAAATAATTAACATATGTGACAAATGAAACAGTAAAATATTAAAAAACATTTTTCATGTTCCTTGTTTTTAAATAATTTAAACAGTACAAAATGATTTATCCTATGACAGTACATTGAACCCTCGATAACTCTGACCTTGATGTCCTGGACTTCGGATAAATCGGACAGAATTTCAGAAAACAAAATTAATTGTAATTAGAATAATATTTTTTGTCATAAATCATAAGAAAATTTTGTCTGCCTCGTATAAATCCATTACGTTTTATTTAAAAACAGTATTAAGCTTTAAACGCAGTTGCTCATCGCTACTTAGCCTTTAATAATCCCACCGTAAAATATGTGGCGAGTTCCATGTGGTTAAATGTTGCTAGCTAGGCGCGCGAGTGGAGATGCAACTTAGCAGGCAAACCTCCCTTCTTTATATTTCCTCCCTCTTCACAGCGCAAGCCATACATGTATGTGCTTCATATATAAACATTTCAGTATGATGCTGGTGAGTTGGGACGGTACCTACAGGTCACAATGGCACCTAAAGGGAAATTAATTTTGTTGTGGTATGTGCGATAAATTCAAGATTGCAAAACAATTGGTTCTGGACATTAATAAGATAAAATGAAAAGCTATTGGTTTGCATTGCAAGTAGGCAAGGTGGTGAGAGGGTTTTACGGCCCTTTAACGATGTCTTGCAAGCCGATGATGGTGAAGTGAGGTGAAAGAACAACACAACATCCAGACCTGAGCAAGGATTCGAACCCAGGGCCTCTCGCACTGTAAACTGGCGCCTAACCCACTACGCTAGAGGCCAGCACGATATCGAGAAAAACCAGGGCTTAAATTATATGAGGGGGGGGGGCAGAAGGGGGCTTTTGTCCTAGGCCGCACATTCTAGAGGGCCTCGCTTTTGAACAAGTTAAATTATTAGAATGAATGAACATTTATTGAGTTCCCATTAACGTTGATAGTATTTGTGAAATTTATTTTAATTGTAAAGTGTGCGTAAAGATGTCACTGATCTATGACGACGCAGCCAAGGTAACATAGTATGGAGGGAGGCCTACAAGCGCACGTTATCACTTCAACTTCAACTGAACAAAAAGGAGGAAAGGTAGACTGAGGTTTACGCTGCTCCAGGCATCATATTCTAACAAAGATACCCTGGAAAAAAACAATTTCTCGTAGGAAACGGTTTGAAATGTTTGAATGATACACATCTGGAGGAGACGGTAAACAAATAGTACATCAGAGAGATTGTGGTTTGATGTGTAGCAAGCTGCAGCTGACAAACTGACTAATCTCATTTCTGTTACGTACAGTAATTTAGACACTTGTCCGGTACGTAACAATTCATGATCTGAAATACATTGTTTTAATATTTTTTCTGCTTTACTTTTGGTTGTTTTTACACCCATTTAACTCAGTTGAACATATTAGAGTTGTATTGCTCTATAGTGTGACAACTTGTGTAAGAGTAAAGTTGTAAATTAGATGTTTTATGATTTAGTTTACATGCATAAAATGAAATTTTAAAATTCCGTAGTGTTAAAATGAGTTCACATATTTCTGTACAGTGATCCAAAAGGATTGTTAATTACAGTACCATATCTGCTCTCATATAAGAGGAAAATTATCTTTGTGTCTTCGGAACTCTGTAGGAGGTGAGCGTAATTATCAGGCTAGCAGCTGGCTGCAGACACTGTGACATGCTGATGTTAAGCAATTTTTCACGTTAACATCTCGTGAGTTGCGTGTGGTCATGTGCGGTGTTTGTATTACTGTTGAGACTGTACCGGTTGACCTTGACTACTTCTGCTCACGCTCTACCTCCCTAGCTTATCTCCAACAATTATCTCTCACACACACGCACGCACATAGACTGTTGCCAGCGAGACGAGAGAAGGGGGTGAGAACTTTTATGTGGTTGAAGGGTGCCTTGGTGCCAGCTTCTAGCACAGATAAAAAAGATCAGCCAGAAGTAGCATAAAAAATAAATAAAAAAGAATCTGCGGACCTAGGTTGTTTTGACATTCTTTTATAGTTCTCCATGTTACAGTGATAATTTCCTCACTACCCTCGCCTGTAATTTGACACGTACAAAGCAGTATATATTGCCGCCTCTTTTGATTGTAGAAATGATAGCATACTGATTTTCTCACATTTCTTGTGTTTAATGACTGATTACCCTTCCTCCTGGATGCCCCTCGATAACACGGACAAATCGTAACTTAGAGAGTTTTCCCCCCCTTTTAGTCCGAGTTATCGAGGGTTCACTGTACTTCTAAGATTATAAAAGAAAATAATTAGGTGTGTGCAATAGGCGGTAATTAATGCATGAATAATTTTATGGAACTGTAAATATAAACTGTTGTGTACGTTTACTCAGAAGAAGCTACTCTCTACGCTTCTTACTGTTATCTATTGCATGCGCCTCACGTTTGTCGTTTAAGATAAGTAATTTCATAGGAGAAATTAATTTGTACTTTTCGTCAGTTTTAAAGCGGTATGTTTTAACATTTTTATTAAATACAATTCTCTGCTTTTTAGACATACATGTGTGAAATTTTGCAATAATGTGTTTTAAAAATGTAGTGTATCAAATAATTTCCATGAATTTCTCTCTCTCTCTTTTTTTTTTTTTTTTTGCATTGTCATCCTTTCTGAGCTATGTTTAAAGTTTCAAGTATCTCGCTCATTGGGAAGTTTATTAACACAGTATGAAATTGTTTTTAAATTTTTTTAGTAGATCATTGTTTTTTCAATTTTTTTTCATACTAAGTTCTGAGCTACATTTATAAAGTTTCAGGTCTCTAGCTTATTGAGAAGTTAGTTTAAAATCATTTGCAAAATTTTTACCTAACTGACAGACAAGAAAGCGAGTAACAAATCCATATATAAATACATTGTTCATTGTTGCTAAACATTTCATTGTTACAGAACTGACAAGAAAGAAGAGTTAAATTAAAATGTGTTAAAAATGGTGAAATGTGGCTTTTTGTTGATACTATCAACTACGTGGAATTGGTCAATAAACACTGTGGTCGCTCAGTTTTATAGTTAAATTTTTCACTATAAATTTTATGGTAAACAAGACTTCTCGCTGGTATTGTGTTCATAAGATATAACCTTAAATCTACGTAAATATGATTTAACTAACAAAAAAAATATATTCACCTGAAAAATACACTTGTCTCTAAAATATCCCTTTTTATGATAATGGCCTATAAATGTAGTGTGTGTTATGTATATTTATAATTTACGTCTAATTTTGTCTCTGTTCTGAAAATAACACTAGTGTTACATGAAAGGTAAAACTGCATATTGTGAGAATATTGATCAGCACACAGAGCCTTCGTTGCCATATTTAAGTAGTTTCAATGGCTCTCAACTGATTCAGATAGTGTCAAAACAGTAACTAGGCAGACGGGGAACAAAATGAACTTCAGCATCAAATGCAAACGTGGAAATCAACTTTTGCCAATCACAGCACCTGAAACCAATAATATAGTCTGACTCGTGTAACTTTTCCATTTTTTGACATTTGTCTTCTTAGAAATGAGCATTGGCAGTTCCATTGTGTGGAGCTTTAAGCCTACCTGGTTTCCTGTAAAAGCACCGTCTCCACAATCCTGAAAAGACGCACTTCTCAGAAGTGAACTGTCAAAATATGGAATATTTACATGAGATAAACTATACATCAGTTAATTTATTCCTAACATTGCAGCACTAAAAGAGTGAACAAAGGTCATGAACAATTCCTCTCCCAATTCCTGCTCTTGTGTAAATTTTCCAGACCCCACGTGCAACGACCTCACTGTTGACAAGACATAAAGTCTACTTTCTTACAGCTTTTGATGAAGTGTTTTTGCATGTGAAAGTTAAAATACAGCTCTAAATTACTTGCTTTAAATTTAACCATTTTGATGTGTTCTTCTTTTGAAACATCATTTGAAATGAATTTGGTTTAGTGATTTTGGTATTATGTTAATCGTTAGCAGGAATTTGAATGCAAGCAATCGGTGGCTGTTCGAATAAAATTTTCAACACTGCTTTTACATAACCTTAAGACACTAGTAACAGGGTAGAATTCATTTGTAAACTATTGGTTAAATTAAAAAATATATTTCCCTACTTTGTAAACAGTAGATTTGCAATGTGATAGTTACCAATACTTATAACTTGTAGACTATTGGCCTTGTGGATTTGTGAAATAGTGCAATGAGGGGAAGATTATCAATTCTGTAAACTATATAACGGAAATGGGCCAGGTGTTTTACTGCCAGTTACTGAACACCTAAATGGATTTATAAGAGATTAAAAGAAAGCTAGTAGAATGACCTTACTTTGTAACATTTAATGAAGTGGATGGAATAACAATATGTGAAGACATATAAAGTCAGTCAGTGAGTGAACAATAGTAACACCTTTAAGAATGCTACATCATTTTATCTGTTGTCCAGACAGCCACTTGAAGTGGTAATAGCCACTCAGGAATAAATTGTGAGCTACATTGGAAGCGAGTTATTTATTATTAAAAGATTTTGGTATGTAGCAACAGCATGGAAACACATTCGGACTTTTAAATACCTGAAAATAAGTACCAAAGTGAACAATTATAGCTATACAACCTACAAAAATTGAGGAAGTATTGTCCACAGCTTTATAAATGCAGTAGGCCTAAATATAGTAACCAGGTTTTAAAAATGAATTTTTTATGTATTTTGGATGGGTCACTAATGTTTGGCTAAGCATTAGGTTGTCTGCATTAACTATGTAGCTTTGTGCTAAAGCTAAGTTTCTTTATGTCTGTTGGGTAAAATAAACTTAAGAAGTAAAGTAATTGAATGTAAGGCATGTTGGTTATGCAACAACCAGCCCCCTTCTTCCAATATATTGAACTGGACAAGGAAGACTGTACATTTTCAGTGGTGCTTCCTTTGTAATGTAATGATCTTCTGCACAATCAGCATATGACTGCAGCATAGAAAGATGATGTCACAAATTTACCTATTCAAGTTTTGAGAGTTTATTATGTCCAGAATGATTCAAATTCATCTTTTTCTTTTGAGGGTTGGTTGTTAGCAGATTGTCTTGGAAACATTATCGACAATAAAATTGAAAGTTCACCTCCATAGAGTGGATATGAGCTGGGAATCTTGAGATTGGAGCACATGATGGATTTTGACACAGTGTCTTTCTGCAACATCAATAGGAAATTCTCAAACAAAACATGTTGCTGTGATGAGAGAGGGTAAGCCTTTGTGGCATAGCATGAGGCATTACACGCGTGGTTTGCATCTGTGGAAGAGTGATAATAGTGCTTTAATTGAAAACAGTTAGTGATAGACTGTGTACTCGGAACCCAGTTAAGGGAAAACTTAAATGGACAAGTGAAACTTAGCAATGTGGTTGTCAACACAGTACAGTAGAACCTTGTTAAACCATGATGTGCTGATTCAGGAATCGGATAATTCTGGATGATTTTAGAAGTGTCAAAAATACATACATGCATAAAAGTACAAAATGACAGCGCATATAATTAGCGGCTCACGGACCAGCAAACAAGCTCTGTAAGCCGGCAGTCTTTCATGTTTACCACGTGGCTTGGAAGAAAGGAGAATGGCGTGGGTTGCTTGAGAGAATTTACAAGGGGGAGAAAGGTTGAGTAAGTAATGCGGGAGGGAGGAGGCGGAAATGGGTTGTAAGGGAGTGGGAGTGCCGCAGCAGCCAATCTCGTGGTGTTTTGGAGAGGGGGTGTCCCCTTGACTGTGAAATGAAAGGGTAGATGGTCAAGGGGGGTTTAGGCGGACAGTTTACACGCTGGGCTAGTGTTTTGTGTGAAGAGCACTTTTGATGTCTGACGCTGTTACACAGTCACCAGCTGGCCCCCTTTCTCTTCTTTCCATGTACTGTACTGTTACCGTTAATTTTTCGGCCATTGTGATACCTCCAACATTTTCTTTCGGCACGAAAACTCAACTCTCTACCCATCCCTAACATAAACTTTTCTCTAAAAATAGCATAATCTTACAGGTGAATTTCAGAATTTCTCTATTTGTTCACAGTCATAGTGCTTAACTTCTACTTGCATTTTCTGCTATGGTTTATTAAGATTTTTTATTAGGACGTTTTATCGTCAATTTTACTGCGGTTTTAATTAATAGGACTATTATCAACTATACAGGCGTGATTTTTTTTTGAGACAAGCAGTTAAAGGAAAACTTCGAATTTTGCTACCAAGTATGCAATCATAATTAATACGGAAGCAGGAAAGGGCTTCAGCTGCGTTTGCGACCACTCAGAACTAACAGGAAATGTTTAGATAATGAAAAAGGGCAAGCTATCTTCCTTGCTTTGTGAAGACGAGATGCCATGTCCGAGATAACTCATCACTGCTGACAGTAATAACCGGCCTTAAAAGTGAACATGTTCTAGGCTTGAGAACATTGGAAGATCATTTCTGATGTAGACAGCCTGTATTATCATTTATGGTCCAGTTATCACAATTCATTTTGAGTTTTGAGTTGTGTAAATGCCTGGCCTTCTTTTTGAATGTTAAGGCATAAAAAAATACTATCACTAGGGGACTCTGGGTTTGAGTCTAGGTGCTACCTCTGGCTAGAGAAGTAACTCGAACGGCGGCACGAGCGGTGAGTTCCTGTTGGTTTAGGGAAGAAGATATCTATCTCCTGTCTCACATACCCTAACCCTTCCATTCACCTCTATCTCTGTATTGCTGTTAT
Source organism: Medauroidea extradentata (assembly GCA_003012365.1). Taxonomy (NCBI): domain Eukaryota; kingdom Metazoa; phylum Arthropoda; class Insecta; order Phasmatodea; family Phasmatidae; genus Medauroidea; species Medauroidea extradentata. The sequence continues at coordinate 86,895 of PNEQ01003943.1, forward strand.
TCCTTGTTCTCTATTCTAATAAACTCTGTTACCTTTCATCTCTGGCTTATTTATCTCACCCTCCCTGGCTAAACTTTGTAAGAAGCGTAAGCTTGCACAGTATCAAGAAACATTGAATCTTTGTTAGGAGTGAGATGCCAAGCGAAGCTGGCTGCAGGCAGAAGGAAATTAGCCTATGTGTGTGTGTGTGTGTGTGTGTGCGCGCGCATGCATGTGTGCGTGCATGTGTGTGTTTGCGTGCGTGTGGACGCATGCGGTAGGAGTTAACTGATAAGGGGAGGGGCAAATGAGAGAGACAGTGTGTAGGAATAGAAGTGCTGTGGTAGCTTGTGCCTGCCTGACGTACAAAAAAAAGTAGCCAACCAGTAGCCTACATTGTTGCCATGCTTCAGCAGTAGAATAGTAGTGAACATGTTAGGCATTATTGCTTGGTACACATACCTTTCGTCTTGCGTGTGTGTGTACCTTGTAAGTTTTTCTTGTTGTGCTCATCAGAAACATTTGTAAATACAGTAAATTTGTTTTTAGCCACTTTTTACATCAGCACCAAGGCATAGCAGGACTTGGGATCTGTACTGTTTCTCAGCATTGACCTTCATAAACAGTTGCACGCCACAGGCACATGTCTCTCAGCAATTCCAAACTTTTAATGGTTAATCCGTGAAATGCGGTAATCCGTGACTGCTTTGGTCCTGACCATCTCGGGTGTAACTATGCTCTGCTGTAGTAGGAATGTCTGTTCTGGACATATGTTGGTCATATACGTATTTTAGATTTCTACATATTGTGTACCATTTAACTAATTTCTACCAAACTTTATATATGCTGACATGTATTACAAGCATCAGCTGTGACTATACATCCTCATTTTATCTGCTATTTTACATAATTCCTCCATAAAAAATATAACTACCAAAACAGCAATTCTCAACAAAAAATTTTACACTAAAATTGTACAGTAGGAAAGTATTAAATAGTTTGGAACTAAATTTCAAAATGCAAAGTGTATTTACTTTAGGTTAGTTTTCCTAAATCCTAAAACATTGAACAAATCCAAACATTTTCAAGATATTTTGGCAGAAACTGTTCACAGTTAACTAAGCACATAAGGAAGCATTACGTACATGCTATCTATTTGTGTAGGTTGAATTCTTTCTGAAAAAAAGTACTTGGCACAGATGTGAAATAGTGCACAACCAAATAACCCACATAAGCAAATACATGGGATTGTACAAACACGAAGTTACCCTTAATGTCCCCCTATTAAACAAAATACATAGGATCGTACAAACATGAAGTTACACAGAATGTCCCCTTCTATTAAACAAAATAAACTCTTGCGTCTCATTAAGGAGACCATACAATTGTCCAAATACTAACTAAATGACCAATGTCCAAAATAACGGTACCAATAGCGTACCGATATAAGTGTTCGATCGCCTAAACCTCACATACATATATTATAGTATAATAAAGAGAGCAGGACTACCCCGAACACCCAAAGTAAAATGGTAAAGTTCACAGTTCAATAAAGTTCAAAAACTAAATGCGTAGGAGGCCTCTGAAGTAAAACGACGAAGGTTAAATGCTCCGAAAAAAACGTATGTGTCCGATGTACTTCCGTGAAGGATATCTATCGCCGTAAAGTTTTTTACTCCGCAACACTGCAAATATATCTATTCTTCTTACCTTGCTTGTCGCCCAGGTAGGATACCAACCACCTTTTGTTTCTGAGGTGAACCAGTCATATGTGTTGCCGCAATCCAAACAGACACGCCTCTCCCGAGACGGCGAAGTCTTCTATCAACCAGGAAACTAGACAATCCCCAATAGAAAAACTTATTCTTCAGTAATGCCGACGGCCTTTGCATTGAATACTAAGGCCATGCCAATGCCTAGACATCTGCCTCGGCCGCTCGTTGAACCACACCCCCCTCTCCGTCCAGTCCCGTCGACCCACACTCTGTCGCCCCCACCCTAACCGTCCCTCTCCTCACCATCCAACTCGCATATCCCCTACCTCCCCTCTTCACCAGATAGGCACCAGTTTGAAGTTAAGTATAGGGGGAGGCGGGATCTGAGGCCAAACAGTCAAAAGGGACAGAAAATACACTAGGGCACCAAGGGACCCAAGAACTAGCTATCAAGGGGCACAAACCCCCCTCCCCCTCTAAAAGGTCCGATCCGGGGTAATCTTGCTGGCCGGGGCAGCCCAACACTCCACAGCTTAAGTAAGAAAAGAGGCATCACCAGTGTAATACTTTAAATGAGAGACGTGCGCTTTCGTCACGGGTTTCCCTGATTTGACGGATCCCAGCAACGCTGTGTTGGGTCCCAAGATTTAAACCACTCGAAAGGGCCCTTCATAATATGGTAGTATCTTACTACCCAATTCCCTTGACTTAGAAGGGAGTTTTAAGCTTTTACACATGATTAAGTCCTTCACCAAAAAGGGCGATGATACTCTGCCTGCATTGATATTTTTTTGGTACGTGTTTTTTATTTTATTTAGTGTGGCGACGACCCTTTTCAATATGTCCTCCCTGGTTTTCTCATTTAACTCTTCACCCAACCCAGGAACCCCCCAAATGTTTAACAAGGGATGCAACGCTTCCCTCCCATACATAATTTTAAATGGGGATTCGCCGGTGGCTGAGTGCGTAGCCGAGTTAAATCCTAGATTAACAACATTCAGGCCCTCGTCCCATTCCACCTGATTTTCCCGATAAAAGCACGTCAAAGAGATCTTCAAATTACGATTCACCCTTTCGGTAATATTGCCTTTAGGGAAATATGGACTTGAAGTGATGTGTTTGATCGCCCAGCGATAGCACATGCCCTTAAAAACGTAGGATCCAAAATAGGAGGCATTATCCGAGGCCAATTGCACCGGAGGTCCAAAAACGCCAAATACCCGTTCCTCAATGACTTTCACTATCCCGACCACTTTCACATTCCGTAGAGGAAAAAGTAAGGTGAATTTAGAGAATACATCGACAACCACCAACATATACATATTTCCTTTTCTCGACCTGACTAACGGGCCAAACACATCCACGTGCAACATCTCCCAGGTGTATGACACCAGATCCACCGAGTACAACCCTATTTTGCTATTACGAGCAGGTTTACATTTATTACAATCCAAACATTCCCATACATACCGTTTCACATCTTCTAGGGCACTGGGCCAATACAAGTGTGCCCTTATCCGATCATAGGTTCTTTAAATACCCATGTGTGTCCCAAAAGTAGAGGAATGAAAATATTCCAGAACCGCTCCACGGAACACCTTAGGGACAACTAACCGTTTAAGCGTGGCCGTTTTACCAGAAAAATACAATACCCCTCTTTCAGGAATGAATGGTACATTCTCGCCCCCAAACACAGCCTGTTTTATTTTATCACACTCAGCATCGGCGCCTTGAGCTTTTACCATGTCTTGATAAACGCTGGGGGTAGCCCAAAATAATCCTAACGTAGTACCTAAATCATCCTTAACATCCTCGAACTCTTCAGGATTGAACATTCTGGACAAGCAATCCGCCACCACGTTTTCTCGCCCTTTTATGTGATGTACCGTAAACCTATATTTCGTTAATTTGAAGCACCAACGTCCCAGTTTGCCAAATTGTCGCGAATGATCTAACAACCAGGTTAAAGCCTTATTGTCAGTATACAGGTCAAATTTACGACCTTCTAAATACAAAGAAAATTTCTCAATGCCTTATACCACCGCCAGGGCTTCCTTTTCATAGGCACTCGCCCGCAGTTCAGCCTCGTTCAACCTACGACTGGCAAAAGCAACGGGAGCAATTACATCATCCTTCCTTTGTCCTAACGCAGCCCCCAAGGCCAACGAAGAGGCATCAACGTGCAGACAGAAGCGTTCGGTAAAATTGGCCAACACGAGATCACTGGCACTAATCATAGCTTCCTTAAGGGTCGCAAATGCTTTGTCCTGTTCCGCTCCCCACCGAAACGACTGTCCCTTACGTTTAAGCCTGTTCAAGGGTTCTACAAGTTCTGCAAAATGCGGGACAAAGCGGGAGTAATAACCAAGCATACCTATAAACCGTTGTACTCCTTTCAGCGATTTAGGTTTGAGAAACTGAGCTATGGGGGCAACCTTGTTCCTGTCCAAACTCAACATACCACCCTTAATAACATACACAAGGAACTTGACTTCTGTCTGAAACCACGACACCTTGTTAGGATTTATCATCAATCCCGCTTTACGAAATCTGGTCGACACTTCTCTAACGTGATCAATATGTTCTTCAATGGTCTCACTGTAGATTATTATGTCATCCACATAATTAAAAACGTACCAAAACTTTATGTCCTCTAGCACATGTTCCATGAACACGCGATAAGGCCTGAGAACCAAACGAGGCACCCATAGGCACCCTATTAAACTGATAGTGACCCCAAGGCGTCCGGAATGCCGTATATTTCCAACACGACTGATGCAAAAGACGTTGATGAAACAAATTATTGAGATCGAATAAGGTATACACCGGAGCCTTTCCTAAGTGCTGTAAGGCTACCTCTACAGTAGCTACGGGAAAAGGATCTAAATTAATTTTCTAATTGAGACCGGTCAAATTAGTTACAATACGATACCCTCCATCTTTTTTTTCAACCAAAAAAAGCAGGAAATGCATATTCTGAAGAAGACTTGGAAATCACGCCTTCATCTATGAGTTTATAAATTATACTTCTCATTGCCTCCAACTTGGGCAGAGAATAATGTATGATAGGCCCCCGAATGGGAATATCATCCTTAACCCTAAATTGGTAGGGAAATACGTCACATTTACCTGTTTTTGTAGTAACTGCATCCTCAAATTCGCCCATAAGTTACTCTATATCCATACACTGTCGCATCTCCAACACACATTTCAAGTCGTGCCATCCTTTCTCACCGGCATGCACAAAGGGTACAAAACACTCCCGCTTAAACCCAAAATTTAAACCCGCTTCACCCACGTTCACTGCAACACGTGCGAATCCTAAAAAATCTAGACCAATCACCACATTGACAATTATTTCTTCACAAATCCAGAACTGAAAATTCCAAGAGAAGGAAACTATCTTAAAGTGTAACTTCACTCGTCCGGTGCACACTACTCTCCTTCCGTCGGCCATCCTGGCCTTTAATTCCTTATTACCGTCTATCCGGCAACCTAATCCGGGATGAATCCGCAGCAGTTCCTTCAGGAAAGACGCATTTATAAAAGAGCTGGTAGCTCCAGTATCAATCATCGCCAAACCCCGCACTCCGTACCACGAAGACCATACCATACAGGGATCAAACATATGAACACCCCCCTTAATCTTTAATTTTGAGGGGAAATTTATCTTTCCAAACCTCCTTCCCCCCTGCCACGAAGAAGGTCGTTTTAGTTTTACGAACTCCCACGTTCCATGAGCTTAGGGCAATCCGCCCGATAATGACCTTCTTTACGACAATAAAAACACCTTCTCAATTCCCAAGACACCGGCTTTTGTTTACACTCGCTCGTCTGATGACCAAATGTGGAACAATTACTACAACGCCCCCTCCAATCTCGGCGATCATAGAAGACTCCCTTATCATGAATATTTCGCCCCCTATTCCCCGTTTCTGAGTCGGTTGGCAGTACATACCTCTCTTCTTCTCGTTTCATACCACCGTCGCACTCCTCCGTTTCTTGCACCCTTACCCCAAATAATACCTCATCCGCCATTTTGGGCCTGGATAGACGCTTGGATGCATCAGCTCCACTTCGCTCCCCTTTCAAATCACGATAGTACCTACTTGGTTCTGCTTTTCCCTTCTCCACCACCCGAGCGAATTCGTATAGCTGCGATATCGTAGAAAGCACACCCGAAGTCCCGTAGTGTAATTTCGTATTCGGATCCCTTTTTTCCATCACCGTTTTAATTAACTTGTCTTCCATAAATTGTAAATCCATGGCCGTCGCATATTTCCTAACACTCTGTATATATGTCAACATCGACTCTTGGGGTCTCTGACATCGTTTAACGAACCTACGTTTATACATGCACCATGTGTCAGCAGATACTCTGTTAAATAAGGCCTGTTTGTACTTTTGGTATGTACATCCATCACACTGCCTTAGTAATTCCGATAATATTGTACCAGCCTCGCCAGTTACCTTTAAAGTAAGCGATTGCATAAAGTATTTCTCCTTTACAGGTTTACACAACCATAATTCATCTAATGCTAAAATAAAATGCAACAACTTTTCCGGTTCTAAGACCCCTAACTTTGGTACGGCCATCAAACTTTGCAAAAATAAACTTTGCTCGGCGTTCGTTGGTGCTCCATGAACATAGTCGGGAACTTCCGTCTCAATGGCATTTGCCACATGCCTAAAGGAACCCACATACGAAATGACCCGCGCCTGTAACAGCGTCGTATCATCGTCCTTATCAAAACTACAACCCGCATCTGTCAAATACTTTACTAACTCATCTTTACCCATTGCGAACACAAAAGCCGTGGTCGCATTCCCCGCCATAATTCCCGCACCTCAGAAAATGCGTGTTGCTCTCAATACACACACAAAAATAATCGTTAAGCGCCTGCACGGGACTCGAAACCGTAGCAGAGATGCGCAGTTGAAATAGTGTACAACCAAATAACCATTAAGTCAGCTTCACCTGCTCAAAGATTTAATACCAAATAACCCACATAACCAAATACATAGGATCGTACAAACACGAAGTTACCCTTAATGTCCCCCTGTTAAACAAAATACATAGGATCGTACAAACATGAAGTTACACAGAATGTCCCCTTCTATTAAACAAAATAAACTCTTACGTCTCATTAAGGAAACCATACAATTTTCCAAATACTAACTAAATTACCAATGTCCAAATTAATGGTATCAATAGCGTACCGATACATGTGTTCGATCGCCTAAGCCTCACATACATATATTATAGTATAATAAAGAGAACACAGACTACCCCGAACGCCCAAAGTAAAATGGTAAAGTTCACAGTTCAATAAAGTTCTAAAACTAAATGCGTAGGAGGCCTCTGAAGTAAAACGATGAAGGTTAAATGCTCCGAAAAAACGTATGTGTCCGATGTACTTCCGTGAAGGATATCTATCGCCGTAAAGTTTCTTACTCCGCAGCACTGCAAATATATATATTCTTCTTACCTTGCTCGTTGCCCAGGCAAGATACCAACCACCTTTTGTTTCTGAGGTGAACCAGCCTTATGTGTAGCTGCAATCCAAACAGACACGCCTCACCAGAGACGGCGAAGTCTTCTTTCAGCCAGGAAACGAGACAATCCCCAATAGAAAAACGTATTCTTCAGTAATACCGACGGTATTTACATCGAATACTAAGGCCATGCCAACGCCTAGACCATCTGCCTCGGCCGCTCGTTGAACCACACCCCCCTCTCCGTCCAGTCCCGTCGCCCCACACTCCGTCGCCCCCACCCCAACCGTCCTTCTCCTCACCCTCCAACTCGCATATCCCCTACCTCCCCTCTTCAACAGATAGGCACCAGTTTGAAGTTAAATAGAGGGGGAGGCGGGATCTGAGGCCACACAGTCAAAAGGGACAGAAAATACACTAGGGCACCAAGGGACCCAAGAACTAGCTATCAAGGGGCACAGATGTAGTGACATTATTCATGTTCTTGTTAAGAGGAAACAACGTAATTGGTGCTACCAAAGTGCTACTGTGAGTGATATGTACTGTACCAGGCTAGCCACAGACCTGGAAAACATATAAAAGTCAAGGAATTTATAAGTGGTCAAGGAATGCAGGAAATTATTAGGGAAATTTAGCTAGTGGTCAGAGAAGTTTCGTATATGGACCTACTATACATGGGCAAAATTATAATGCTATATTTGTAGTGTTGAAGGGTATGGTTAAAGTTTTATTTGGTTTAGTTAATTATGTTAAGTCCAGCACATTTCTGCATTTTCTAAATGCGCATACAATTTAGTTAACTGAGCCAGGGTCTCTTAAAGGCATTTACGTGGAAAAAAAACTATATTACTTAACTGACCTGAAAGTGGAGAGATCGGGATAGCTCTTAACATGTACGGATTTGAGAACTATTTGGGAGGGGGGGTGTACAGTGTGTATGGTTCAGCACACTGGACTGCAATGGCGGGTGAAACGAGAGATACTTGAAAACAAACAACCAACATTGTCTGGAACAATTTCAACATGGATAAATCTGAACTAATTTTACCAGGGATCAATCCTGAATTGCCTGTCGGAGGGAAATGATATGACCACCTAATGTGACTGCCTCTACAGTCAACTATGTTATGTATGTAACATGTAGAGGTGAACTTGATTACAGTTTACTTCAGTGTCAGTGCTGCCAGTATTTATAATAAAATAATGTTGTAAAGATGAACTTGTGAAACATTTAATGGGACAAATTTGTTATTAGTACGCATGAATTTCGCACATTTAAATAGCAGGGAACTTTTTATTAGTAGCAAAGGGGAACCTGGAAATGTCAATTTAATTTCCGATTCTTTGTGACCATTCTTAATTCCTAGTAAACTGTGTCCATGTATGTGAACTACACATACAGTGAGGAGTAAAGCCTTGTCATGGTTGGCATACAGACATGTTGACACATACTCGCAGCATCATCCAGTGCTCTGAAACTGCTTCCTCATTCTGCCCGTTCCATATTCCTGCACCTAACGTTAATCCTGTCAACCTTAATTACTCCCACACGTCAGTGCAGTCTACCCTGATGTCGAGCATATTTAAAAACCTTCCTAACCCTTCCCTAATTGTACTTCACTCCCCAAACCAAGGGTGAGGATTTTTTGAACATAATATTTAATACAAGATGTCTTGTTGTCTGTATGCATGCCACCTGCAGCGCAGGGAAGACAATAGGAGAGTTAGGAACCTCCCCTCGCATCCGCGCTGTCTCACTAGGCGAGCAGCCGGTAAATCACCGAAGATCGCCCCGAAAAGGGTATAAAGGAGAGATCACTAGTCGCCGAAGCTTCAGTCGCAGCCCAGTTGTCACTCATTCGCAGTCCACCTGCCACTCAGCTCAGTTCGCAATTTCTTCACAACTCATTCATTTCGGGATTCGGTTGCAACTCACATCAGTAGCAGTTACTTTGACATTCCAGACAATAGCAATTATCATTGCTATAGGGTCTATATCTGCTGCTGTAGTTTTCTACCCTCACAGTATTTCAGGCTACAGCTAAAGGCTAAAAAACCAATGGTCTCCGGACCCCTTCTAGATGTGCCCCCTCATGACTGTGAGCGCCTTCTCAACTAGCTGCTAAGCTACGCCGTCCACGAGCCAGTTCCTGAGACATTGAGGCCCATTTCACTGACTCTCCCCATGGGACCTAGTGCTCTTCAGCCTTCACAGCTACCCACCTTTCAGGCACAGGGTGTTAAACCATTGTTTGCTTTTACCAATAAACTACGTAGATTCTATAACCTTTCTCTTTCACCTACTCTACCTTTCCTACCCGTTGTTAGCTATCCTGTTTACCCTACACCCCCACTTAACGCTTCTACGACCCGTCATTCTCTTGGATTGCCCAGGGAGTTTGGTTTTCGGCCCGTCTTAAGTAATTTTGACATCTGGGAGGAGGTGTAAGACACGCGTCTCCTAGGCTTCTTCAGAACACACTTTGGAGATGACATAATTTACTGTGCACATCCAGAGCAACGACTGGTTTTGACTAGGAGAGTTGAAAAGGCTTAAGGACGTGTTAAGGCGCACTTCTAGCGCTCCTCTACAAGTCCGCTGGCCCAGCACAGACTACAGTTCTGCCGCACCACAGCTTTTTACACCATACCAGAGATCCTAGGGGTTAACGGCTACCACCATCCACTCAATAATACAATCCCTTTCACTTCCAACTGACCCACAGTCAGGCTATGGCTAAGCGTTCAGGTAGGAAGTTGAAGGCTAGGTGGGAGTTATTATACTTGTACGGAAGGCAATGGAGGTTAGGGATCCTGAGAAAGGGGTGTATTGGAATCAAAGGGAATTGTCCACCACTGCTCTACATGGCACCCTACTCAACGGCCACACCATAGTTGGCTGGTTTTGTAGGCTCCAAGTGGGTTCACCTTCATTCTCACCCCTTCCTCCACCCCAGCTCCCGTCTCAATCCCATCTTCACCCAATTCTCACCCTCCAATGCAACTCTCTACCTTGCCACCTTCGTGCTGCTCTGTCCGGGCGATCAACACCCCATTGTTGCAACCTTCTCCTGTCCTCCTTCGGCTATGCCTGCTGTGGAGGACTCAGCTTCTAGTGCAGCACTAGTTTCCTACACGGCACATCACTGGGAGGTTGGGAGAGTCCGACGAGGGAGATGGTGGACATCGCCTCGGAGGCAGCTTGGTCACCCAGGGTAAGCATCCTGCTGCCCTATCCCTGCACCCTAACCGACAGACCACGTGCCCCACCTGCTCCAGTGTTCTCTATTGCGGGGAGAATAATAATTTAAACTTTAAAACAGGTACTAAAGGTTTGAAAATTGCTGTAACGTTAACATAGGCATGAGTAAAGCAGTTGGTAAACAATTTTGTCACGTCTAACATTGTGTTGCTTTATATAATGGACATGTCTCACTACAAGACCATTGCATACTTGCCAACTTGTATTGCTTTTCTGTAAAATGTACATGACGTGTATGTGTGTTACAATTTTATGGAAAGTTGTTATATTTTACTAATTTCCAGATATCATTTCAATATTTCATTATTTTCATTAATGAGTAGCAGTTAAATGTTTTTTTTTTGAGAAGTACAAACGTAAACAGTATTTCTAGTATGCTTCATATTTTAATACTCTGTGCGTGTAGTTGCAAGAAATTTTCCTGTAGTAATTTCAGCATTTGGTTACATTGACAAAAACCATACAGCTTTCTTATTTGTGGTTGAGTTCCAATCTGTGTTTTTCTTTAATATGCAGTATGAAAATGGCTGCTCTGATGCGCTCATTTTGTATGCTTAAGCATTCGTTTTTAAGCAGGCAGTTAGGTCTCAAATGAAATGGATTCCTGCAGACTTGAAAGTTAATTTTTTCTGGTGTGTATATTTAAATGCTTTTTCTGTTTTCTGAATTTAAAAAATGTTGGCAATGATTTGGAAGAATAAATCACTGCAAGCCTACGTGAAATAAATGAGATGATAATACTGTGTTTGCTATATTTGTTCGTGTGGTGAAAATGTTGATTGTGTATAACATCAAATAACACATTGTTGAATGAGATAGTAAACCAGTGTCAAACACACATACAGGCGTGAAATATGGACGACACAGGTAATTTTATATCTACTAATGTAAGGTATTTATTTGTTGTAATAGTGTGTGCAAAGTGTGATTCAGATTAGTTCTGCAAACTGTAAAAGTCCATTAAATATTTACCATTGTTTTTATAAATAAATATGTTTTATAAATAAAGGTACTTGTGTTACAACAGAAACTTGTGCGATGGTGTGATGAATTACCAAAATTCAAAACATGTAACCCTATTGCTTATTTGCTGTTATAAAATGCCAAACTAAACAGAGTTTTCAGACTTTGCCAAACTTTGTGGGGATATTTTAACCAAGTCTCATGAAAATAATATGTCAGAATCTTGCTATCTGTCCCTTTTCTCTACTTGAGATTTTAGGCTATAACTCTTTAGAAACTCGGACGTTATTATCATGAATTAATCTTAAAGTATTTACATTGAAACAAGTTTTTTCTTTTATTTTTCGCGCTCACCTGGCCGACATCTTACTCGGGCTATCATGTGGTCCGCACAGGGCTACCAAGATGGAGTAACTTACTACAAAAATAATTGTCCTTGGCTAAACTTTAGCTCCTGCATCTGAACAATTATTTCCAGCTCAATTTAGGCTACCCGAAGTAGTTGTCCACATTTGGCTCACAAGCCAGATTCCCCCTCTTAAAAAGCACATATCTGCTGACGACTTGCACCTCCGCGCCTTAACTCGCCAGCCAATCGGTGTGTTCTGATGCTCGCATTGGCCACGCCCCCTAGTTTCGCCTTTCTGGCTCCCGACTGCACAGTAATTTATTTCTACTTTCTTTTCTTTTACTTAATATTATATAATTTTTTGCAACACAATTAATGTATAATTCTCACAAAATTTAAATTAAAACCCTTTACATTAATTAAGAAATATTTTAAATTGTATCAACAGCTCGGTCGCTAATTGGCAGTTCCTTTCCCCTTGGTGTGGCCCTGCTTGTTTTGTGTCTCTATAGGCAGGGCGATAGGAGGTGGGGTTGAGCAGAGAGTCAGTTACGCCATGTGGGGTCCAGGGCTAGCCTCCTTCTCACACAAGACAATAAGTTCTGCACTGGCATTTTTCACAGTCCAGAGAGCCAGTCTTGTCCCCCCAACCTTGTGTCATGAGCTGATGGATGGCTCTCAACAACTTTTTCCTGGTGTCACCAAGACATTGCTTCTCTCAACTAAAGAGAGAGCCTCTGTCCTTCTGAAGTACAGGGTTTATTCACTATTTACCCCAAAATATCTAAGTAATTTTTCTATCAATGTATTACAAATTTGTACTCGTGAATTCCTAAATGCCCGTAACAATCTTGAATGAACCTTGGTGTTTAAAGCATTTGGAAATTCCAGTTTGTCTGTGTGTGTTTTAATCTATTAAACTACAAATTTGTGGTGGTATATTTTAGAAATAAAATGTTTATTTCATATTTTTATAAACTTCGTGAAAGTGAAGACCATGTAATTTTTCATGAAACTTGCTGTGTGAAGTTTACATTGAAATTTGAGATTTTGGAAATGTTTTCCTAGTTCTCATTTGAAAACATGGCTGGTATTCTATTACTTTGAGTCATGATACACTTCTCATAAGGACTGTGGCGTATTATGCATTGAGACAAATGTATAAAACAGCTCAGTGCTAAAAAACATAGCATTTATCATTTTGTTTGCCAAGGTGTATGATTTATCTACGTAATGCAACACTTTGCATGGCTCAAACACACATTTTAATTGAATGCTGGTGCAGCACAGAAAATTTGACAATACTCACAAAGATTAGTACTGGGATGAATTTGCAAACAGACTCTACGGTGGCACCACTTCACATTTGCGAATGTAGAGGGACATTTATAAATGTGGAAGGTTTAAGGTGAAGTGGCGGAATAAAGGGAACAAATATGGCAGAAATTTGTACGGTTTGAAGAATTGGTGACGAATACTGAGAATTTAATAAGATACTAAAATTGCCAAAACTCAAAAATTAGTTAAAATATAAGAGAAAGTTATACCAGCAAAATTAATTAAAATTCTACTGTTGTCAATTTGAAGCTTAGCAAGCCAGGAAAATACACAAATAACACTACTTTAAAATTCCTAACTGTATTTTCATTTTTAAATTTTGATAGGATGAATTTAAATCAATCATGTCCCCAATTACTATGTTATTGAATCCTGTTGTACCTGACGAACTAATACTGAAAACAGCATACATCGTGTTATTAAAGATTAAATTTTAAAAAAGAAAAATATATAATTTACATAGATTTAAACAAGAAGGGGAAGTGGCTGAACACTTCACAACACATTAAAATGTTGATTATCTGGGTGCTGATAATAGTTCGGCAGATTGTTTCATGTGGCATTCGTATTTTTTTATATTTAATTTTTTTAATGATTGTGTAGGCTTAAAAGTGCTGTATATACATTGCTGTGCAAATATACCATAATCTGCTTCTGAACATTAAACCTTTAGCATGTCATTAGAATTATGGCAATACACAGTCAACTATTTAATGACAAGTGTTGCATCAGTCACTTAACTGCTGTTGTGGGTAGGGTGGGCGAACATCGACAGTCCTCTGGAATTTACTGCCTTTATGCTCACGTCACTGATAGTATAGCAGAGGAGCACGAAAGTTAACGAAACACAAACGCTCGTGCGTCAGCCAGCTGGCAAGTGTGATTGATGGCATTCACAGCAGGTGACTGGTATTCCTGGCTGTAGTGTCTGAATGGCAGTCGCTGTTACACAGCTGTGGATAGTGTACTGAACTGGCAACTGCAAAATAGACGCTTAACTGGCAGACATATTCTGGGCTTGAGAAACGTTGTACGTCCATTTACTCTTGGTAAATACAGTAAATCAATTTTTTTAGAAACTTTAATGTTGTATAAAGAGGTCAGTATTGATGATAATGTTTAATAAGATCAGTGGAGGCTGTATGCATTTCTCTTGTCATGTTACACTCTTCCACCCAGGGTAGACAGGAGTCCATGGCTCAAGATGAGAGACTTGTTGAGTGTTGGGCATTTTGTGTTTTATTCATGTTTTTTTGCTTATCTGTTCATTAAAATGAGACACGTTAGTAATTGATCTTACGCAGTTCTGTTCCGCACAGCCCCCCTCTCCTTTCTCCCCTCTTTCCCCTCTGACTCTTCTGCATGTAGGGGAAGGTCATACCTCCCTCAAGGACAACTTAACATGGTCACACTGCACTCTCTTCACAAGGTAGCTGAAAAAGTATTCGCACTAAGGAGATATTTATTGTTGTTGTGTTGCACCTACCACTTTGCCTTTGACACGCTATGGTGGTTGTAGCATTACGGGGGATCATTTGGTTGACATAATGATAAAATTTACATCTGATATCTTCAGTTGAGGGGAAAAAACACCTCAAACATATTCTGCAAACCACCATAACTACCAAACATGACATATTCATTCTGACTTACATAACTAAAAAAATGGTATTGACCAGATGCACAAGGCATTCTTATTGAAGCGCCATTTACGTTTTCTAAAGACATCCCATCAGTAAAATAACACGGGTACTGATTAAACTCACATAAGATATTGTAACCTAGGAAACAACTGCATATCTATTGAGGACATTGCACTTAGAAAGCAATACAACATTATGTGCACCCGGCAGTCACATTTTTAGCTCTCCATCAATTACTTTTGTTAAAGAATAGAGCATAGTACTTTGAGGCCTTATTATTCACAGATATGCACACAAAATATGTTTCCCAAATAGGGTGTGATATTTTTTTTTAATAACAGCTCTACAAATTATCTACTGCAGATTTTTACACAATTACTATTCACAGTCTCCATACTTATTTTACCTATTTGAAAATAAAATAATATTTCCGTATTATATTTGACAGTAATAATAAGTTAGTAATAATAGTACAATTTAATGAATATTTGTTGGTGTAAAAAAGATTCGTAAAGTGTTATTTCAGCCATTAAATGTAAAACAAACCAAGACCCTTGACAACCAAGTTGAGTCAAAATGTTGGGTGTTGATCAGGCATAAGTGCACTATTCCCCTTAATAAGTTATATTAATCTGTCTAGCAAATAGAGAATTTATTGGCATAGGGCCATAGGCTATGCAACCTGCATAGTTATTACAGACAGATTTAAAGCACCCAACAGAACAATGAGTCAGTAGTGTTTTAAGTAAACATAGGGAACAGAAACCTTACCTGTTCCGAGTTGGAGCTATGTACAGTAACTGTTTCACTTGAATCTTCATCGTATGATGATTGAAGGCATAATGATCTTGTCAATTTATATGTCCTCAATTCTATCACTTTTAAAATATTCAGCTTCAATACCATGAACAAGGTTGAAGCCCTATTTGCTCTGGTCGATGGAGTAAGAACCAAACAATTTCTTTTTTAGGTATCTTTTTTCTTTCAACTAAGTAGATATTTACTTAGGGATGTTCCTCTAGATGTCCGTATGATTTCATCTACCGTAAAGATTTTTAGGGAGGGATGCTGTTTCTCTAAACACAAAAAATCTGCCTTGTTCAAACTGGACACTGTTTTACCTAAGCCACTCTTGAATGTTATATTTAAGAATAGCTAATGTAGATTTTTTAAATTTGAGCATTAGAATACTTGCATTGTCTAAAACAATAACCTTGCACATTGTCAAATTTGGTAATAATTTTTGTTCTAGCCACATATAATAAATCAACTCGAACTCCAGCTGCAAGTCACTATATTGAAGACGTTAAACGAACCTCCAACTCTTTCTATCAATGCAGTGTGAGCTTAGGGGCCGCCACCCTGACGCATAAAATATAATCTGAAAAGTGACGCTATCACAAAATGCTCCTGCCAAAGCAAGCATAGAACCTGGCTGAAAGTTTCTCAAAATATGTATCAGCACCTCAGGTACTAGAATAATGTAAACAGAATTTGATAAAATTGCAGAAATTAACCGATTTCCGAAATCTAGCATAAGATGCCTCTGACCTGCTCAGAAAAACCACAGCGAATCCCCCATCATTTGTTACTTCTGTTCCTGTAATTAAAGTGTTTTGCTAGCATACCAAATGTTTTACATGGACCCTGTTACAAAAATGCATTGGATGTTTACAATAATACAGTGTTCTTACGCTGGCCATTTACATGACTGTCAATGAAATAAACCTTAGACGATAACAAGACACAAATATCATTACAGATGATGATAGTAAAGTTATTTGATAAAATACCCACAAAAAAGTAACACTGTTAAATGCATTAAAATACGAAATTATAAAAAAATACTGCTTTACGTGTTTAAGGTCAAGATCTTTCATTTCTGTAGATATAACGAGAATTAATTTTATAAACCAAGACTTGCGCTAATTTTTAAAACTGTTCTTGCCATTTTGTTTTAAATTATTATTGCTATTAATACCAGTTGTTCCAAAACTGAAACCCCTTGTAACTTTTATTAATTATTGAATTAATGAAATTTGAATGAACTTTTGTTAATCAAATAGTTTTAGTAAAACGTATCATGTTATTTCTCTTTAAAAAAAATTACACTTCATAGTGACAACAATTTTACAATTGATTGTGTATCGAAACACCTTATGGACTAGCCCATGATTCACAAACCGGACGGCTACGTGGTGGGAGCCGCGATGAGCTATTGGTTTATGTCTTTGTTTAAAAACTTTTTTATTAAAATATATTTTGTGATATAGTGTGCCATAATTAGCAGTTTATATTATATACAAAAGTGAAAAATGTATTTACAATATGTTTGCATATTTGAAGAATGCACTTCAGACGAGACATTAATAATTTTAAAAATTCAGCGCTATTATTAGAAACACAAGGTTGGCGTTTATCTCGACTGTGAGGAACTTTTTAGAGACGTCGTCCTCTTCTGCGTTCGTCCATTTACCGTCCTCTTCCACGTTTGTCCGTTTACCGTTCTCTTCCGTGTTCGCCCGTTTACTCACGTCTCGTATCATGCATGGTGGGCTAATGTTTTCAGGATGAGCGCTCCACATATCATGCTACACACACATCGACTGCCCCTCCGCCACTCTTGACACCTCTCCCCCCCCCCC
>PNEQ01003943.1:104384-123910 GCA_003012365.1 Medauroidea extradentata
CTAGGGCCACATTTATTTATCATAAAATACATATTAATTATTCTTCATGCGTACTATTGATGCTCAAATGTAATTTGTTATTTAATCAACTGAATTTAATTACTTAACTAGCTTAATTTAAATATGCGTGTTGATTTTGTACACAGCATTTATAAATTAGTACCGTGGAAAAGATGGTGGCCTGGCTCCTGGACAGAGAAAACCAATGTTTCTATGAAGTTGGTATTTTTGCAAATTATGTCCTTCTTAAAGCATCCAGGGGTGGTTCATGAGCAGTCCTCCTGAATGTCTACACTGCTCAGTGTTAGTGGTTTGGTGGTCAGGCAACCAAGGCTGGCTTATTGGAGATGGCATGCAAAGACAGAGAACATCTTTTGCCAAAGATACTCCAAAACTAAATCAAATTGAATGGTGGTGGTGAACAAATGAATACACTAAATCTAATTAACAGTTGCAACACATTCAACTATTAATAACATTAACAACTTTAAATAACCCTACGAAATTGATATAGTTGGTAACGCCCTTAGTGAACATAAATTATATATATGTGGTTCCTTCAGTCTGTCTTCTGTTAGCTAAACATGGGTCTTTGGTAGTGTTAAGGAAACTCCCTTTGAAATTGGAGCTCAGCTCAACTCAAGTCCTTTTGGAAAAAAAAAAAAAAAAAAAGCTAAGCTCCAGTGAAAATTCCTTTCGAAGAAAGGAGCTAGCTCACACTCCAAACCCCATCTTTCCTGGAGCTATCATAGACTTTAAGTGATAGCAAAAAGTTAATACATTTTTAAGTGACATGCATTCATATGTGTTACCATAATTAACTTCCAACACTAACTAGCACAGTTAGTTTATTTAAGTTTAAATTATATTTAAGTAAAGTTGCATTTTTAAGATATTAAACACTGCATATGTGTTTAATCAAAAATTAATATTTGACGCTATTCTCGAACATTTTCATTGGCTATTCTCATATATTTTCATTGGCTATTCTCATATATTTTCATTGGCTATTTTTTTCTATTATCAAAGTTTTTCCAAAGGGCTCACTTTACAATCAGCAGGCTCGGTATATTTTTCAAGACTACTGAAAAAATTTATATCCATGCTGAAATACATTTTGTACATTTGTCATTTGTGTGCAAAGTTTAACAAAAATATCATCTTAATAATTTTTTATATGGTATCTATTTTAAACCTAATGTAATTTTAGAATTATAAATAAACCAGACAAATATTTAAAACCCAATTTTTATGATAAAGTTGATATTTTTTGTTTAAATATAACAATATTGACAGTAGACACAAGACATGTTACTTGTGAAATCAATGAATAATAACTTCACATCTTTGAGTTATAACCAAATTCACTATTTTCACTGTTACCTACACAATTTTATTTACTAAAGCAACAATATTGTCAGTTACATTTGCGGACTTCTCTTTTCTAACATCAGCTATGCACAGCTCGCATGTTCCGAGTGTGTAAGAAAGGAGGTAGGGAAGCAGGGAGTTGCTCACTCGGCAAGGCACATCTTATCTTGCCAGAGACTGTAGCATATCTCCTTTAAAAACTGTCTCGGCCCATGTTAGAAGATAATGGGGTGAAGAGAGGATGTGGCAGGAGAGAGTTGGGGGCAGCATTTTGTGCACCCCTAAATTGATGTCTGACCGACAGACTACAACCATCCCCTTCCCTTTTGAGGTCAAACTCTCTGTCCCTCTTTCTCTCATTCTCTATCTTTCTTTGTCATACACCATGCATGCACACACAAGCTTTCTCTCTCCTGTCTTTCAGCAGCTTGAAGTTATCAGAGATCAAGGTTTCACTTTCCTCCACCTCTCATACCAATACAACCTCACAGCTACACCTCACACAGGAGAAGTGTGGCGATGCAGCTGGGCAGACTGTTTGAGAGATAAGGAAGCACCAGTGATGAGTGATGTTTCATGGTGCTTGTTCAAGGTTAACAGGAGGACTGAAGAATGTAAAAGTAGCATGCTCATGTGAGCTGATGCTACAAATTAGGAAGCTAGCAACCTGCAGAAACTAATAAATTGAATAAAAACTGAGCTTTACATAAAAAAAAGAGCTCGCTGCAAGGAACGTGCTGATTTGAGCTAGCTCCTTCAAACCACTGGTCTGTGGACACTAAGGTTTCTGTAATAAAATAGATTATATTTAAATAATAGGAAGCTATTTAAGCTGCAAGGTTACCTATGCTGGTAAATTTATACTCCCCAGAGAGGTTTATGCTGTTGAGTTGCACTGCATGTGGAATGTTTGTAATATTGATGGAGTGTAAGAGAGTTGGTTTGAACACCTTGGCATTCACATTGTATCTCTTGTGCACACTCTCGGTTTAGTCGATGTTCAAGATGCCCTGGGAGGGTACACTAACTAGCAGTGCTACCGTTAATTAGCATATCCACTTTAGTCCCACATCTGGTTCACATCAATTTGTCAATAGTCAACAGAAGGCATTGCATAGTTGGTTGTGTGCTTCATGTTCAAATACTGCATTCATCTTGTGTACAATGTGTAAATGCCATGAGTGCTCCAGATCATACTCAATATGTGGAGTTAACAGAATGGTTCTTGAAACAACGCAAAAAATACCTCAACATTGATTTGTGTATTTTATTAAGGAATGGAGCTTCCTTTCAGCATGTTTTTAAGTTGAATACTCAAAAACACACATTTGTGCACAAATGTATGTCGCCATGTCCCTTTCATCTGTGGTCATCAAGAGCATTTCACTGTCAATATCTGAGTTAGCATTACACAAAATATGTTAGTTTAATCATAATTGCTACAAAATCACTCACCAGCTGTATGTGCAATGTTTTTCTGAAGGAAACATTGCAGTCATCACTTCAAGAGATGTCATTACAAAAAGAGTGGCTGTATAAATTCAACATGATGGGTCATACATAACACAGCAGCAGCGCTATAGTTCCAAGCGTGTAGTCAGTACATAAGATCAAAGCGTTTACCTTTTGTCACATTATTAAGATAAATCCGTTAGCTCAGGGAAATTCTCAAGTAAGCCTTCATGTGTGTACAGTTTTTTAAGGAACTAATCAATATACAATACTTTAACATAATTGTATAGTATCTGTACAAATGTATGTGTTTTAGATTTTTTAGTTTTATGTCAAATTAAATTAGTTGTTCTAATGTCACCACTTAAAATTTTGTGTTATTGGAGCACTAGTGTTATATGGGCAACATTGGCTCTGACTATTGTTACTCACCGCTTGCCTTTTCATCTCTAAGTTAAAGATGCTCAAATGGTATTAGTCTTCACCTCAATGATGTCTGATAATGTATTGTACATATTGTTCTTAGTAAGTGTTTAAATTATTATTTACCATCATTTGTACGGTAGACATGCATGCATGTAGTATTTGCTTTTGTGCTGGGCAGTATGTTGCTGTAGTCCATGTTTTATGTGGATCTTGAGCAAAACGAGTGGGTACTGGAAATTTTAAAAAAGTATACCTTTTTTTTAATTATATCATATGCCTATTGATCAATACGCTAACAATATTTGTTCATTAATCCCAATGACAAAAATTATGCATACAGTCAAGATGGTGATCACTCCTGTTACTTTCATCACAGTAGAAAGCATTAATGATAGTTTGTGCTTGTTTTGAAGATCTTAAAACAACATAACTATCGTAAATTGTAACTTTAATTTCACTTAGTATCATATATATATTAGACCTACATAAATGCAATTTGTATCTTATTTTTAATGAGTTACAACACGTTTCATATTATTTGATGTATAAATTGCGTGTGAATTTCCAAAGTGGTTTTTCATAAGAAATCTCCTCACTAATTTTGCTCGTTGGATTTTGAATAATCCTGTATGTATGTAGCTATCACGTTTCATGAAATGTTAAGTCGTATGTAATATGTGAGCACTTATTCATTCAAGTACATTCATATGTTATGTTAGTAACATCTAGTTTACTTGCCAGCATGTTCTGTATCTTGTGGCTAATTTTTTATGTTCCTTTGGCAGTTAATGTTCTGTATTAAGTGGTGGTTGTTATTTTTTCAGCGGAACGTAAGCCACCATATTTTAATATGAATGCAATGAGTGCCCTTTATCATATTGCACAGAATGATACCCCTGTGCTTAGTTCACCAGAATGGACTGATGTGTTCCGCCATTTTGTAGAATCTTGTCTTCAGAAAAATCCGAGTGATAGACCTACCTCAGGAAGACTGCTCTCTGTAAGTGTATTTTTCCCAGTCGTATACACTATTATGTTAAATGTTTATGGAAATTTTTGCATGCAAAACAGTACATTTAATTAAAAATGTTCTCCTTCTAATTATGCAAGTTGATCACTTTCTAGACCTTACAGGTTTTGGAGTTGGTTAGAATATATTTTGAGATGTTAAAAAGGACAGGCAGTATTTTTATTTCAAGAAATTGTCGTTGTTTCATTTTTTTTATCTAAGGATGTGATACACATGTAAGTAAAATCTGTGCAGTGTTAAGTGTTAGGAGAAAAGAAAACTGTTTCTTGATGTAGCTATTTCAGAATTGAAGTAATATTAAATTACATAATTTTTTTTTTTAAATTTACATAATACTTTACTCAATGATGAATCTTGAGATGGGCATTCTTTCCAAGAACAAAGTTGTAAGCAGCTAATGACTTGTGAGTATTCGGAGCTCGTGGGTAATGATTGTGAATATTGTAACTAGCAGAACCTTTTTATTTCATCAGTTTTCTCTAATTTTCTTAGCCATCAATAATCAAAACTGGATGACTTTAATATAAAATGTAACCAAGTAACATTAGTACATTTAGAAAAGTCCTTGCAAAGTTGAGGTGGTTGTGTTAAAGTAGGATAGCAGCCTGTCCGTGATGTATTGTTTTCTGATGTCTATTTACTGCCGTATGTATCTCCTTCATCAATATGAAGAAGTATTATTGTTATCCTTGTACGCGAAGGACTTATCAAAGTCACTTATTTCCATGCTGAGAAATGGAAGTATAAGTAATGTAGGGGATTTGGTTCATACACTTATTATCATCAAAGCATTGTAAAAATATGCCATGCACAAACAATATTTGAAATTATTTAGGAGATAGAAGATTCTCATTACTGTTTAATGTTATCCACACTTAATAATAAACTGACACTAACCAATGTAATATTATTAAAGAAGGCCTGTACAAAGATTACTATTAGTAATGCAAAACATAATCCATTAATTTTCACAGTTATTGGTATATACATCAGTTATATAAAGTTTTTTAGTGCAGTCCAAAACAATGAGCTCACATTATCCATTTTACATTATTAGTTGATAAGAGTCGTACATGCACAAAATATTGGTCTCGCACATAAATAAGTCACTGTGTAAGTATGGACAACTTTCATCAACAACTTCCTTAGTGAAATCTATTGCATGCTGAAACCCTTTGGTGTCATCAGTAATGCAGTAATGTGAAAAAATTATTTGTAGAAATTGGGGACATTTGCAGGGATGTTGTCAGACATGGACTCTTTTCTTGATGTTCTCTTCAACGTGCTCACTCTGTGTTTGGCTGGTTTTTATGTACAATGTCATTGGTTTCTGTTTGTGATTTCTCGTATTTCAAACCAATTGATTTTATTTCCATTTGTATAAATTTTCCTGTTTGTGATGAATGTCTCTAATGCCTGAGTACTCTTAAAATGTTCTTTCTTAATTTTGTGTATCACGAAGTGCTTCTTCTTCCAGCAAATTTTTATTGCATTCACAAAGTCTTGCATTGTGTAGGGATGCTGCTAATTTTTTAACGCACATTCAACATCCTCAAAATCTGAATCATTCTTCAGATAGCTGTTACCCGACACCAAGTATGTGAATCTCACACATTCTTGAGTTTCAACATGATCAAATAGGAGCACAATCTTAAGGCTTCCACCTAGTTACGAAAAAAATAAAGTATGTTTATCCCACAAACTTCTGCGCGTACATAAAGTGACTTTTTATATAATAGAGTTCAAAGTCATAGCTGTCGACGTACCATACTTTACTCATGCTAAAACTATTATTACTATGTTTAGAAAATTCATAAAAAAAGGCAAAATATCCAGTTTTCAATGACCTGTTGTGGGATGCTTGCATTTTAAAACCTTTCAAAAGTTAAATACAGCTTTACTCTGAAGCTTTATGCAGGACATGTGTGGATAAAAACTATATGTCACATCACTGAATAAAAATTCGCAGCCGTATTTGTGAAGCATGGTTCTCTGTTTTTCTCTGCTTGCTGGCAGCTGGAGTGTTGCGCGCTCGAAGCAGGCAGCAGCCGGCATTGTTAGAGCTCTCGTCCACAACCTTCCCCCACTCCTTGCTCTCTACAAGGAATGTTCCACCCCTCTGCACTGGGGACCACAACTCCCGCATACCCCCTTATACTTACTTGCTGGGCTTTCATTCCCTCCTAAGTGTTCAGCGACTTTTTTGGCCTGAGAATCCATGTCAGCGGGAGAGAAACACAAAATAAGTGTCAAAGCTGAAAGGGAGGATTTCGGATAAATGATAGATGGTCTATCGGCCACGTGCGAGTACATATTTTTGTTCGTAGCTGAATGTGCATCAGCAATTGTAGTGAATTGGTTGGACGACTTGGCCAGTAGTATTTGCGCATTGAATCATGGGAAGTAACATCTGGTTTTGCACAAACGGCACCATAAAACGTGTATAATTATATGGGTTGGCAAGTTTCTATTTATTAATTAATACTTTAATACACTTGGAGTAAAAAATTAAAATTTTTTTCATATACAGCAGCTGCAGAAGTTTTTAAATTACATATTTCATAAATCATATTGAATGATAAACAACGATGAAGCTTAATTGTGTGACAGTTTACAAAACAGGATAATTTTGTTCCATATTAGTTATGATAAACATGTACAGTTATAATACTAGGCAGTATTTCCAGCAGGTCAAAGTTGTAAATTTTTTCTGTAACAAAATCAACTAATTATTAAAAACACTGTCTAAAAGTGTGTGCGCCTACAGTGAACTTTCTCCCGTCAGGCCATACAATCTTGCTTCATTAGTCTACGCTTAGAAATTATTAATTCATTCCCTATTAAATTGTCGACATATTACCACTGCCCTCCGTCAGTTAACCCTTTTACATATTTTCACGTGCCATGCGCATCATAAATAACGAAGGTATTGTAATACTTTAACACTTCAGACGCGTCACAACATAGTTAGTTCGGTACCGCAAAGATAGTTGCACTGATGTGGCTTGCTGCCGGCCTATACTTAGTTCAATGTTTACCACATAGATAGCTCAGTATGTGGCGTTCTGTAGCTGTTTCACAAAGACACAGAACATTCTCTCCGCGGTTGATACATACGTTATGTGCCGTAAACATATCAAAGTATCGTGGAATAGTGTCGCACGTACAATCTAGATGGCCGCGTTGCACTAAAAACAGTGTTGAAACACGTATATGTGTTGGAAGTTTATTGTACGGATGGCATTGTATTTATTTAATGGCTTTTAACAGCGCGAAGTTTTTTTTGTGCCGATATTATTTATTCAGTATCATGGCATCGAGTAGTGATGCACTTAAAAAAGTATTGAAATCCAAACATATAATTGAAGAAAGTGAAAGTGAATCTGATAATGATTTATCAGCATCGTCTAGTGACTTAGATGTTCCAGATTCAGTAGAAAGTTCAGAAAATGAAAGTTCTTGCACAGACAGTGATGAAGACGTGCCTCTCGCTAGACATTTGGACGGATGTCAAAAAAATGCGGAGCGTGAGCATGCTGCGTGAGATGAAAATGATGGGTGTTGGAACTGGACTCAAACACCAAACAACCTGCAACATTTTCCTTTTATAGGCAGTCCTGGAGTACGTCCTACAGTCCATAGAAGTTTAGGTGAGGGAGTATTTAATCAAAATTTTTAGATAACAGATTTTGGGACATTATTTGCGAGGAATCAAACAGGTACGCCTGACAACAAATAAATGACCCTAGCGACAGGATAAAGTAACAGTGGTTCAATACCACAGTAGAACTTAAGCACTGTGTATTATTATGGCACAGTTAAAAAAGCCGACACTGCTCTGCAGATATACTGGTCTACACAAGCCATCATACACACACCTATTTTTTCACAAACAATGCCTCTCAAAAGATTTGTACTGCTATCAAAATTTTTACATTTTTCAGACAATATAAATCCAAATAAGGCAGATAGGTTGCAGAAAATCAGGAGTATTGTTGAACACATGAACTAAAAATTTCCCACCATTTTTCTTCCTGGCCCAAATATTGCAGTAGATGAGAGCTTGATGAAATTCAAGGGCAGATTGGCCTTCATAGTTTTCAACCCCAGTAAATGGGCTAGGTTTGGATTAAAAATTTACAAGTTGTGTGAAGACAAGAGTGGCAAATTTTTGGCAAGCACCTCTGTGGTACTAGAACTTGTCAAATGTTTGACTGGTTCGGGGTACACTTTATATGTGGACAATTGGTACATTTCACCCGAACTGTTTACAGAATTGTTGAAAAACAACATCCACTGTGTTGGTACAGTCAGGGCGCACAGGAAAAACATGCCAAAGGAGTTCACACAGTTGAAAATGAAGCCTGGGGATGTGCATGCTGTTTCATGCAACAGTATGCTAGCAATCAAATGGCATGACAAAAAAGTTGTACACCTGCTTTCTACCATGCACAAAAGTGCTGAAATGACGCAAACAGTTAAGGTGAGAAGAAAAAAAGGGGGAGGTACTGCTGGCACACCTGTAATCAAACCTAAATGCGTTATTGATTACAACAGGGCTATGGAGGGTGTGGACAGGCAAGATCAGATGTTGGCATGTTTTCCTGTAGTGAGGAAGTATGTAAAAGGATATAAAAAAATTGTTTTCTATCTTTTGGACATGTGTCTGTACAACTCTTATGTTGTTTACCAAAACATTACGGAAAAGAAACTTTCATTCACAAACTTTCGTTTGGATGTGTCGGAGCAGTTACTCGAGAACTGTGTACTGCCCGAGTATTGTCAGCCGGGTCGTCCTTCACCAGGTGATACACCAACTTGGCTGCAAGGAAATAAAGCATTCTCACATCCCTGAAAAAATTCCCTATACTGCCACATCATCTGTTTAACCTAGGTAGAGTTGCAAGGTTTGCTATGCAAACAAGAAATGCAGCGAATCAGTGTACCAGTGCAAACAGTGTGGTGTAGGACTGCATGTTCCCAAATGTTTTGATATATATAATACACAAAAAAATTTCTAAATTTGACAGCTGCATGCAAAACAGTTATAAAGTGTAAAGTATATTCAAATGTGTTGTAAATAAAATATAGGCCTAGGCTACCCATAACTCACAATTTTACAGCAAAAATTACTTCTATATTTTTGAATGGTGTTATTACTCAGCCAACGAATGTCTTTAGGAATTATAGTATTTTTAATAATGTGTAATTTTTATTTTTATTATATATGTTCAGATATATTGCTAATAGAATAACATGTGTACACTGCGGTATGAGTCAAATTTCCTTCAAATAATCAGCCAAAACATTTCAAAGTTATTGTATAGTAATCAGTGGTAATCAGGCAAGTATAGTATTTTTTACATTTATAAATTTGATATTTGTATGTTCAAAAATGTTTTTAACTGAGTATCCTGTTAGAGTGAATTGTGTAAATGATAAATATTCTTCAAATTACTTCTGACGAAAATGTTATAGTGTGTTTGAATAATGAAAATGCATTATGAGAAAAATATATTAATGTAAAAAAAAAGTATATGTAGTGTAAAAATTTTATATTTTAGGCTATAAAATTTTTTTAATTGATGTGCATAGTATATAGAAGTGTGTAAATACTGTTCATTACTTTCACTATTCAAGTTATTTTTTTTTTTTGCATCCTTTAAACAATGGCAGTGGTCATCTGGCAAATACCTGTGAATAAAATAGTATTTAAAGTACATATGTACACATGTATTTATTGGTATGCCAAAGAGGTAATGTTGGCATGTGTAAGCTACAGAAAAAATGAAGTAGGCCTTTAGAACTCCATTGGGAGTACGAATGTGGGTAACAGTATAAAAAAATCTCCAACTAGATCATTTTGTGTTTGATAGCACTAGTTTCATTGAACTGTAACACTCCTTTAAAGTTTCGTAGAAATTTGTATGGATTTATTAATAGACCTAACACAAATTTCCGAGAAATAAACAAAAAGCTTAGGCCTATCTTTACAAAGAAACATTTCACTTTAGGCTGATAGAAATGCATTTACCCATATGAACTTGCAACCAGTACACACATACTATAATACCTAGTCAATCAGACAGTATTCATAAACCACACAGA
Organism: Medauroidea extradentata; assembly: GCA_003012365.1. Classification (NCBI taxonomy): domain Eukaryota; kingdom Metazoa; phylum Arthropoda; class Insecta; order Phasmatodea; family Phasmatidae; genus Medauroidea; species Medauroidea extradentata. The sequence goes on from PNEQ01003943.1 coordinate 114,772, forward strand.
TTATTTAAATTTTAAAAATAAATTTTCCCCTGTGTCCTAGGTTAGTTGCACATGGTAATATCTAAAATTAGTCTCACAGATGTCTCAACAACTGGGAAAAAAATCTGTGCACGAAACTACTACAGTGTATAATCTAACAATGTCTCCCTTTAAATATGTTCGTAACTGCTTTTGCAATGTTATTTATTATTTACTCACAAGAGGTAGCCTAACATTTACCACTAAATATTCTACATTCCCATTTACTTGCAGCAATAATCTGGGAGGACTGAAACGTAAAATTAAAATTGTACATTGACTCGTACAAATGTGTGATTCTAACATAACTATTAATTTCATAAATGGGCCTACGAATTATTTAAATCCTTGAATTAGTTTTAAAAATATATAAACTTCTTTATAAGCCTATTCCCATGCGAGGCTAAAATAAAAAAAGGCCTAGGTCTACAAATTACCTTGTGATAGTACTTTATTTGCATTATACACTGTTTTTAAATATAACAATTTGCAAAGAACTGTGTACACTTTGTTTTCATTACTAAATACAAAATAATAATGGAAATAAATTACAGAGAACATGAATGCAAAGTGACATACTTTCCGACGCGATTATTTATATTTTGAAATCACTGGACATTATGAAAATTTGTATCTCTTTAAAGAACGGTTGTTAGTCCTAATATAATTCTGTAAGAACTTTGCTGTCCTGGGCGCAACCAGGTTCGTTTGAGATGGAGGGCTTATGTAATTAAATAAAATTGATCAAATTATGTTTCTGAATTTATTATACGTTCTACAAAACTTTCTACATTAATTACACAACACTTGCAGTAAACATATACAGATAGTATGTACAGATTACCTAACAGTCGAATGCTATTGTAATTTTGGCAAATTAAATGTCTATCTCTCTCAGTTCGCCACTCGCACAGTCTCTACATAGAATGTCTCGCCAATCACCACTACATACAGTTAAACATGTTCGTTCACTCACAGTTACTCACACCACTCCAGGAAAGTCACCTTTGTCCACAGTAGCACAGCTCTTCGCTGGTCTTCCTCGTTTACTCACTGCGCACACTCACTGGCTAATCGCCGAACGGACTCGCTCGTGACTCGCAACGAACGTGCTTATATAGCACTTGCTTCGATGTCCAGAACATTCTCTAAGTTTGCCGACAGGGCCGGGTGACGTAAGTTGAACCTTCCGGACATTTCGGTAACGCTCAGTCATGCCTGAGCTGAATGCCTGTCAAATGGTGATGGACAGGTTCCCACTCATTCAAAATGGTGTTGATGTCAGTCCCGTTTGTGATGTCAGTTTGTCTGGGCAGGTTGGGCGCCGGGAGCAAGCAGCTGGGGGAAAGGGGGGGGGCAGCATTCCAGCAACCTAGCAGTCGGGGCTGTACGTAGCGAGTGCTGGTTGGGGCGGGGGGGGGGTTGAGGAGGTGGGGGCGCGGCCTCTCAGTCGCGTGTCCGCACGAGCCACTGGCTGGTTACAATTGTTAAATACATAGCAATGTTTTGCACAGTTCAGTATTAATCTTGTAACAAACATACTAATGTACTGAGCCTTACGTCAAACAAGGGATGTATGTGAAAATAGATGATTCCCCCAACATGCAATCTGTTTTGACGTCCAATTCGGCCATTGGTTTTAAAGAATGGATGTGCCTAATGACTTCAGACGAAGAGGGGATAAATCGCACCGTAGGTTGCATGCAGCGAGAAAAAAAATTGGAACAAAAGCAGCGTTAACTACTGGAATGACAGCAGGTGAGTATGTTTTCGCATATTCACGAACCCGGTTCAACAAATATTCTTGCTGTCGACGTAGACCTATAACGGTGTGATATAATAGCATATCACTCTTCGTACAATGTATAAAGCAACATTAAAAAGTACTTTCATACATACTGTACCTGTAAACCTACCGGTAGTGTTGTAGTATAATTATTTGTGAACAATACTACAAAATTAACCATGGTATAGTTTGCATTGGCAACTGCAAACTTTTATAACAATCTAGTGGTAAAGTTGTATTTGTAAAATGTGCTAGAATACTTATTAATTGTTTAACCACCGGGAACGATTTTGTTTTGTCATTAACGCTACTTACTTGACAAAGTCATTTTCTCGAAGTTACATTTTATAGACTTAAAAATGTCAAACTAAAGATCATCAGATAAGTTTCCATTTGACCCCATAATTAGAGATAATGGTTTATCATGGAAAAACTTGACTGTCTGCTGGGTTTCAACGTATGTCCAGCTTATGAAAAGATTACTGGCTTTAGCTTGTACGTAGAGCTGTTGCCCTATTTGACTAAGCCAATAAGAATCCCTCTATTGTAACATTTGATGCCTTTTATTGGTCTGCAGACAGCTACCTTGTGTCAGATATGTATCACATCACCCAATCATACATGTCACAAGAAACTACAGTGTTTTCAAGGGTATGTTGACAAAAAAATTTCGCGATGTACTGATATCTCTACCCATAATACATTTTGTCATCTATAGGAATAGGAAAATTTCATAAATTCAATTACCTGCATGTTAGAATCAACTATCCTATGCATACTCAAGCCCTTATCATTTGTCCACTAGTTGTTACTCAGTGATACAGCAGACAATGAACGAATAGACAACAGGGCTCCAGTACGCATAGTACAATGGATTCTAGCCTGCAGGTCATTGAATTCGCAAAATTTTCCTGGCCCTAGTCATCTAGATACAATGGATTATTTACACACCAGTCGTGTTTATGCCAAAGTAGTTGTAAACGTAACGATTATCAACAAAATTTTGTGTTTAGACTTAGTTACATTTATATTATTGTTTCTATTATGTAAAACTGTGATCTATATTATCATGCATTGCAAACATGCCAAAAGCAGCATTTTCAGTATACAAAATAAATCACTTTCGATGTCTGCCGATAAATATAATATTAATGCGACTTTATTAATGGCATAGTAAGCATTATTGTCAAATTGTTTATATAATTGGATTATAATCGTGCCTGAAATGATGTACTCCATTAGCTGTTAAGGTTATAAGTGAGTGTACTGAAAAATAACTTAATGATCAGAAAAAGTTAAACAAAAATGTTTTATGACCTCTGTTACTTAAATATCTATAGGTTTATAACCAACAATAAGAGGTGTAACAGCATTTATTCATAAAATGGCCGTTAATAATCAGGTGCAAGTATTGCCCGAAGGGGTACTTAATTAAGTAACTTCTGTTTATTTAACGGTGCTGCACACAAATATGATTAAAAAATAGAATATAGTAAACTTATACTGTTTATACATATTTCTTCATAGAGATCTATAACGGCTAGTTACCTATTTTAATTTTACATAGTTATTTTAATTATGAGTTTCTAAATAATTGATTTCACACTTCGTAAAAAATGTACGCCTTCTAAAAGAACCTTAAAATTTAATTATTGAATGGTACCGTGGTTTTCTCATGTTATTAAAATATTGTCATAAAATATTACAGATTAATTTACCTAAACTAGTCTTTATTTGAGTGAGAATAAAACGTTCAGTTTGTAACACACAACCAAAGACTTGTTCATAATGTTCACATAGAGATAAAGAATACCATTCACACTTCAAATATACTGTCTTAAATAGTAATCCATTCTCTGTTTCTATTGTGTATAGTTTTGTTTTTCAACTTTGTAAGCTCACTCGTTTCTTGCTAGCAAGTTTGTGCAATGTATAATAGTCTCTCACCTGTAGAAAGAAGTATTCTTAGCTGATTGAGTAAATGCATTTTTAAAAGTACTTGAAAGTAGCTGTGATTATTTTATGGCTAGCAAAAATAAATTTTAATGGTCAGGCAGCCAGATGGCTGGTTGTAACCACAAAGGATGCCGGGGGATGAGAATCACGACACCCCTAAGGCGGACTAGGCGAGGTAGTTTTGCGAAGGTTGGCCACTGAGTTTCACTGTATGAGTATGAAATAACACTACAACCAGTCCTGTCCCAGAAACGAAAGATACCCGAATGTAAAATCACCAATTAAATCGGGAATCAAACCCAGAACTCTGGGTCACTACTCAGAAACTTTGACCACTTTTTTAGAAATACTTTCTGTATTTTTAAAATTAAAAATTGCTTGGTACAATGGCAAGGCTGAACCACCTCGCCATTATGTCAAACATTTCCCCCTTTAAGACTTGTAATTACTTTTGACTACTAGTTTCAGCGACAGTTACAGTTATTACTAATCTTTAAGTATGAGGCACTGCAAAGAAGCTTTGCGGTAAAAGTAATTGTGTAAATTAAGATATTTTCCTTGCCATAAAACAAACTTTTTTATGCTCAAAGTTACCTTATAGGGTACAACATTTAAACGTTGTATACAGGCCTTATATATATATATATGTATATATCTGTGTGTGTAAAAAAAGCATTTTTATTGTATATTTATCGAAAAAGTGTTGTTTTTTTCCAAAGCCAATTATTGCTCTCAGTGGCAAACTGAGTGATTGTTTCAGCGTTTTCTTTTAAATTTATCAGTCAAATGTTGGGCACTTTTAACAGAAAAATGTATCAGGTACAGTATCAGCATTCTGAAGTGTTGTATTATTTGTAATGTTCAGTTATGTATAAATGTGTGAATGTGACGAATTATTTGTTAGTTGGTTGGAAGTACCTTAAAGTGGATGTGTTGAGTGAATACAGTGTATAATACTGATTGAGAATCTAAACATCACACACAAAACTGTGGGCAAAACACACTGACATGAATCATTCAATAGTACATTATTCAGATTCATCATTGTAGTTCAAGTAAATAAAACACTATGAAATAAGCATTCCCACTCTCTCAGGGTTTAAAACATTTTGTAATTTATTTGGGCTGAAAATTTTTAAAAATGCTGACTTGATTCTAATGAAACTTAAAGGAAGGTAATGAAAATGAAATTATTGCTGTAAGGTTATTACCACATTCTTTACACATAAAATTAGTAAAATACTGATTTAAATACATCAAAATAATCAAAAAATAATCCAGAAGTAAGAATTAATAATTGCAAGTTCAAATCAAAATGTATGGCCTGCTTTAAGAACTGTAGAATCAGAAAATATATCTTAGGTTCAAAATTTAGGTACAGTGAACCCTCGATAACTCGGACTAAAAGGGGGGAGAAGCATCCGAGTTACGATTTGTCAGTGTTATCGAGGGGCGTCTGGGGAGGAGAGGTAAGCAGTCATTAATCACAAGAAACGTGAGGAAACCAGTACGCTATCATTTCTACAAGCAAAAGAAGCGGCAATATATACTGCTTTGTACGTATCAATTTACAGGAGGGGGTAGTGGGGAAATTATCACTGTAACGTAGAGAACTATAAAAGAAAGAATGTCAAACAACCTGGGCCGGCATATTCTTTTTTATTTATTTTTTATGCTACTTCTGGCTGATCTTTTTTTATCTGTGCTAGAAGCTGGCACCAAGGCACCCTTCTACCACATACAAGTTCTCACCTCCTTCTCTCGTTTGGCTGGCGACAGTCTGTGCATGCGTGTGTATGTGCGTGCGTGTGTGTGTGTGTGAGAAAGAGAGATAAGCTAGGGTGGTAGAGCACGAGCGGAAGTAGTCAAGGTCAACCGGTACAGTCTCAACAGTAATACAAACACCGCACGTGACCACACGCAACTCACGAGATGTTTACGTTAAAAATTGCTCAACATCAGCATGTCAGAGTGTCTGCAGACAGCTGCTTGTTTCCTACGAGAAATTTTTTTTTTTTTTTTTTTTTCCAGGGCCTCTTTGCTAGAATACGAGTCCAGGAGCAACGTAAATCTCAGTCTACATTTCCTCTTTTTTTTTTTGTTTAGTTGAAGTCTACGGCAGTGGTATTAATGTGCGCTTGTAGGCCTCCCTTCATACTTGCTGTGTCGTCATAGATCAGTGACGTCTTTACACACACTTTACACTTAAAATAAATTTCACATATACCATCAACATTAACAGGAACTCAATAAAAGCCCATTCATTTTAATCATTTAACTTTTTCAAAAGCGAGGTCCTCTAGAATGTGCGGCCCGGGGCAAATGCCCGTTTCTGCTCCCCCTTCCCTATTTTATTTAATTTATTAAGCCCTGTTTTTTTTTCTCGATATCGCGCCGGCCTCTAGCGTAGTGGATTGGGCGCCAGTTTACATTGCGAGAGGCCCTAGGTTCGAATCCTTGCTCGGGCATGGATGTTGTGTTGTTATTTCACCTCACTTCACCCTCATCGGCTTGTAAGACGTCAAAGGGCCGTAAAACCCTCTCACCACCATGCCTACATTGCAATGCAAACCAATGGCTTTTAATTTTTTTTATTAATGTCCGGAACAAATTGTTTTTCAATCTTGAATTTATCGCACAGACTGGAACAAAATTAATTTCCCTTTAGGTGCCATTGTGACCTGTAGTTACCGTCCAATTCACCAGCATCATACTGTAGTGTTTATTTATGAGGCACGTGCGTGTCTTGCTCGCCTGGCGTAGAGGGAGGAAAGATAAAGAAGGGAGGTCGGCCTGCTGAGTTGCATCTCTACTCGCACGCTTGCTGAGTTGCATCTCTATTCGCGCGCCTCGCTAGCAACATTTAACCACACGGAACTTGCTAGATATTTTAAGGGGGAATATTAAAGGCTACGTAGTTTTTAAATAAAACGTGATGGATTTAAATTAGCCAGACATAATTTTCTTATGATTTTGACCAAAAAATAATTTAATTAAAATTATTTATTTATTTTATTTTTATTTATTTTTTTTAAATTCTGTCCGAGTTATCCGAAGTCCGGGACATCGAGGTCCGAGTTATCGAGGGTTCACTGTAGTTCCGAAACTGTTACTGAAAATTCATCACACTTACACACAAACATGCTCTTTAACACTTGAAATTGTCCGCGGCTGGAACTAATTCTCCTTAGAGCAGCAGGCAAAAAGATTCTAAGAAAATCAGGTCTCGTGGTCTTGGTAATATCAAAAGTAATTTAAACCAGAATAAATATTCTGAGAAAAATAATGTATAACATACAGTGGCAAGGCTTGTCACATAAAGTAACTAGATGGTGTCATTCCACAGCAATGTTAGCATCAATAGTGTTACCCTGCCTGGCTCTTCTAAAATCTTGTGCACTAAAAAAACTATCCCCGAGAACCATCAGTGCTTCTGCCAAACGTTCATGTCCCGCCTTAACATAACACTTCATCTTGACCACTCATAAATCTAAAATAAAATTTAGGCTGGCGCTCAAATATAAAATTTTACAGAGCGATTCAAAAACTCACCATTCCTGTATGGTAGCTGGGCCCAGATTCCTTTCTTTCTCTCCAACACCTTAAAATTAGGCTATTTCTCAAACCACATTGTTGTTAACCTAAATAAGCATCTGGGGCTGAGATTATATAAAAATTTTAATGCTAAAATTAAACATGGAAAAAAAAACTAAAAACAGAACAAAAATAATACATTAGAAATTAATAAAAAGAAAATAAAATTAAAATTAAGTTTTAGGATGTGAGTCATATCATGAAAAAAAAAATGAATAAAATAAATTATCTAGTGAACCAGGTACATACATTAAATAACCTAATGATCCAAAGAGAAATAAGTACATGAAAAAAAATTATTTCGCAAAAAAAAAATCTGAAAATCTGACATTTAAACTCAAATCAAAGAGAAATGAAAAAGAGACAGTACAAATTACACAGATCAAATATTACACTAATAAAATATTAACTTTTATAGCCAAATGCTATAGAAATGCCCCTCCTGATGATAATTCAGTATTTACCTTCTGAAAATATTAATTGTCTGCATATAAATTACCGTAACCTTAACACTGAAAACAACTACAAAATTACACGTGGTATTGTTAGTAAACGATCAATGGTACTAATTTATAAAAATGTAAGTTCATCATTCAATCTCTTGAACAGAAAATTGTCTTTGTAACATCAATCAGTCAAAACCTGGAAAGTAAACATAACATAACTCTTTATTGAAATAATATTCACAAATTAACATTCTTGATGCAAAGTTCAAAATAATAAATAATCCTGAAAAGAAAAAGGACATGAATGAACACTAATGATTCAACAATCAATGTCTCTCTCAAAAGTTGGCTACTCAAATATAACCATGATGCAGTACGGGGATGCACGCACCAATCCTGCGCATGTCATCTGTTGTGATGTGTTCAATAGAAAACCGTTGAGTTTCCTCGCGCCATCCGTCTTCATGTTGACGTTCGTAACGTCCTCGGGCCAAAACTGCAAACCGTTTATCTTATAGTAGCGTCGTCATAATAGCATTGGATTCAACGTCTGTAGGAACGTGCAAATACTCGGGCAAGTCTATATCTTCAGTCGCAAAGAAACTACGTAAGTTTATGTGGTTTAGCTACTGTAACCATCTCTTATAACACTTGTGAGTACTCGGGATAAAAGTTTCATGGACTCGATGTACTCGTAGCACACGTGATTCAGTTCTTTCATGTAAAATAGTATAATGTTTATACATTATGATGTTTCACTACTAATACTTCAGCAAAGCGTAATAGTATTCCTTGAGTTATGCTTGACCCTTGAAAGTTGATTTGTACTGCTCAACAATAGTATGTTTATATGTTATTTCCACAAAATGTTCACTGGGTGTAGAAATGCAGCAAACTGTCAGTAAGTCATTTAAGATCACTCAAATCACTCATAGGCCTTTTCAAATATTTTCTGGATTAATTTATTTCAAAGAATAAATAAACTCTGGTTTAATCTTGAGTGAAATTGTATCAATACTCATTCTCAAACTATACATCTTATATGGGTGAATTTATACTCATCAAGTTGTGCCCGTTTCACGACAATTTATTACTAAATAAGCAAAGGCATGTATCGTATCACTCAAGCGGGTCGCCAATGGCAACGGGCCTGATAAAGCCAAGTATCCTTGTTACCCCCACACCCACAGTCGCAACACACGCTACTAATGGCAGATCAAACAGGGCACTCAAGGTACTACACTACTTTCAGGAATACTCTCATGTAGGCGAGAGACAGTGATTTAATTAATGACCATTTAAACGGTACACGGCAAAAGATTAACACATGAACGTATGG
>PNEQ01003943.1:124910-164944 GCA_003012365.1 Medauroidea extradentata
CAATACAGTGGCGGCAGCGCTAAAAGGCCTCCTCGGGTGCCGCATGGATTGTATTACTCCATGATAACCACCTGCACCCAGTATCGGGTAACCGAGAGAAAATATCGTGATCTGGAATGATCCTGTTCCCTCTTTATCTCTCTGGGTGGTGCTTGACTTTGAAGCGACATCTTTCCAGGAGGTTGGAGAACAGAGACCCGCCGAGATAATTCGAGAGAAGGAGGGTGGGGTATAGAAGGGGGAGCTGCAGCAGGAGAGAGAGAGTTTTTGCTGGCAGGTGCCTAGTGTGATCTGAAGTGATAGTGACAAGTATTGGATTGCGACGGCTGTTCAAGGGCGTCCAGCGAGTGGGACCGTAGCAAGTAGGAGGAAGAAGGTGATTCTAGGCCAGAAAGATTCTGCGGTATTATTTCTTTGGGTCCACCATTGCGAGTGACTAGTAACCTTTCCATATACAGAGAACTTATGTAGACGTTTTTTTTTTCTTTTCTTTTGTGTAAATAGTAGTTACTTGTTCTGTTTGACATTTATTGTGGTAAATCATTGTAGACATAGGTTATTTTTGTATGTACAGTTGTAAATAAACTAGGTAAGCTTTATTTTATTTATTTTATCAAGACCTCCATCCCCAAACGTACCTAGCCCGCAAGCTTGTAACAATAGCTTGCTGCATAGTAAGCTTAACTAGCAGCCTGGTTATTCTTACACGTGATGGCCGAACACCTAATATGCCCTCATAAGTTAAAAGACCCCAACTTCAAATTCCTGATTTATTTATTGTTTTGCTTTATTGATTCAGTGTAAATTACTACATTTATTTTGCACAAGTAAAATGTTGCTTTTAGACAGTAAAATATTTTTAAAATATCAACATTATGATACAGGTGATAATTTTTTCAGTTTCCATTTTCCCAGAAAAATTTGGTGTTTTGGAGTAGTGGCCTATTTACTTGTGAGGGCAGTAATGTGGTATACAATGAGGTTTTAAATTCAGGTAAATGAATGCTATGAATTTTAAGAGCTGTTTGTAATGCAAAACTTTAAGATTGACACTGGAAGCTTTTTTAATACTGGTTTTGTATTAAAGTGGACTATAAAAACAATATTTACCAAGTAATACTAGTAATTTGATGTAGTGTGTTAGAGAATAGTCTAGTTACAGTAAAAATAATTTGGGTTGGTTGTTATTTAAGAAGCTTTTTTAATGCTACACCATATTCAAAACTGTTTCATAAGCGCCACATTTGCTGTATTAAATGTGTAATTTGCAACACAGTTAAAAGTTCATGAACACAGGGTTATAATTTATGAAAGGTGTTACATATTTAAAGGAATAGAAAAAAAAATGTTTGCCTCTTTCCCAGCCATAATTAAATCAGATTTTTTTTTACTTCAGGGGCGCTTTCGCTCATAACACCACCTTACAGCCTGATCTTTATATAAAGAAAGGAGACTTTTTGAAGACAGCATTGGCACCATTTTTAGCTACAGAATATTTTGTAAAGTTAGTTATGCTGTAACTGTCTTTGTATAGAGAGCATATAGGGACTGGAAAAGTTACTGAATAGGCCTCCTGGTTTACTATGTTAGCAAAATAATATGAATTGAAATATCGCCGAACTTGGGCTCTGCAGTTATGATCACAACTAAATTTACAACAGTCATTTCTTCTACAGTCATTTGTCCTAACGCACTTTGAATGTTCTGTTTGAAATAATATGTTAACTCCAGTGACAAGTGCTATACCTACTGGCAATCGACCTAATGCTGCTCGTCTAGAAAGGCGTGTCTCGTACAGGCATTTGGCATACAGTCTAAAACTTTGATAAATTCTGTTCTAGAAAATGTCTTTAACTCTACCAGCAGGCACTAGACCTATAGGCATTTGACCTAAAGTTGTCTTGTCTAAACTTATTTCTGGGAAAGGAGTTCCTCCTACAGTCATTTGACCTACACTAGTTTGTCCTAAAAGGCTTTGAATGTTCTGTTTCAAAAGTGTGTTAACTCCACCAGTAGGCACAAAACCTAAAATAGTTTTTCCTTAAGACATGTAACCTAAACAGCATTTAAAGAGTACTTAGGTGTTCAAAGAATAGTTCTCATAGCAGCTATGAGATCTTCAACTAAATAGTTTAAACTGGTGTGTAAATCAGCATAAGTCATGTGTTTTTGTTTGCATGTTTTATTTTCTTTTACTTTATATTAATGGTAAAAAGAGTGCTGGAAGGGAATTTTTTTTATTGTCACAAAGCTGTCACGAATGGAAGAAAGCATATAGTGATTTTATAACTACAGTGCCCGGCAAAAATGCATTGAATAAACTCATAAGTATTGACCAGTTTTGATGCTAAATGTCACTATCGGATATATACATACATATATATACATACATATATATACATACATACACACACATACATATACAGACTGCTCCTCTTTAGTAATGTATTAGTTTATTCATATCTATACAAAAAAAAGATGCTATTTCAAAGTTTGGTATAAATTTTATTTTACCCTAAATCATTAGAAAGTTGGACATGTATGTTCTCTATGCCCCTTTACAAGCCGAAGTACTGCTATAACATTCCTGTAGACATTATTTTCGTGCATTTAACATATTTTCTGTTTGTTCTCGTGATTTTTTCCATAAACCATCATACTTAGATTTCTTGCCTTAAAGTGAAGTATTTTTTATTTCTTTCCTATAAGATTTGTTTTTGCTTGGGTAACAACCACAACTCTAGCCAAGTTTATCGTGGTGGTAGCATACCATATGGAAAAACAAAATCACTAGCCTAAATACAGTTAAAAAATTAGTTGGTTAAAATTTCTCTAATTTTAGTCACGTGTGACTGAGGTTTCTAAGAATAAATATAACTTCACAGCGTTTTAGTCTAATGACATACTGATTAACTTTACGTAAAATTATGTTGGACATTGTTGAAATCATGTATTTCTGATTAAAATGGTTTCTTGTTTAGAAACTTTTTGTCTCACATTCTCTGAAATATGTTTCTATTGTGTATACGTTTTTAAAATGAAATCAAGCTATATCTTGACCGGTGGATTTTTTGAAGTCAAGAGCCAAACTTAATACTTTAAAAATCAATGATACTAGTAAAATAGTGTTTTTTTGGCAGTTAACTGTTGTTGTGTCTATAATGTTGTGTATTTTTAACTGTAGGATGTAGTGTATACTTAATTAGGAATTTATTTAACAGTATGATATAGCATATGCTTAGCTAATAATTTTTTTTGTGTGAATGCAAAATTTGATTTATAACTTTTTAATTCTAACAATGCAAATTAATATTAATAAAAAATATTTTAGAGCAGGGCCAACAAATTAATTACTATTGTGTTCAAGATGCCAGAGGTTAAGTAAAAATTTAGGAAAGAAAATAGAGAAATAATAATGATGCGGCTTTGATTGCATTAAGTGAATTATTTAATGCAGAATTTGAAATTAATTACCTTCTTATGTTTCCAGCATCAGCTTGTTACTCGTCCCAGATCACCAAATGTCCTCATTGATCTTATTCAGCGAACGAAAGCAGCTGTAAGAGAATTAGACAATCTGAACTACCGAAAAATGAAAAAGATTTTAATGGTAGATGTGTTTGAGAATGAAAGTACTGTTGGAGATGCAGATGGTGAGTGGTACAGTATAAATGAGAATGCATGCATTATAATTTGCATAGTATATATTATTATTTTTATTATTTTAGTGTTTCAACCCATTAAAGGTGTTCAAGTGGTAGGTAAATTAAAATAGCAAAAACCTTTTGCGCCTATTCAAAGTCATCATTCAACAACTACAAATATATAAAATAATAGCCCGGATCATAATTTTTAAAAAAGTTATTGCTAAATGATTGTGTGAAAATGTTGCCATGCAAATACTGAAAATGGTTAAACTGAAAACTCCCAAAAAATTAGGGAAACATTTTCAACATTATGTTAATGTAATGTAAAAATTTCATAACACTGTAAGAAGGGATTTGCGCATAAAAAATATTTAAATAGCAGTGTATGAAGACAATAAAACAGGTGTTATTTAAAATTTGAATAAAGTACAGTTGAAATGTAAAAGTGACAAATGTAAAAACTTCATTTTAAAGGCAAACCCGTCCTTTTTTGATTAGTATATAATAGGTTTCTGTAGGTTGAACAGTTATTGTGTAGTCTCATGGCAACAGAAGCCTGCTACAAAACTCGTCATGGCTGTCTTTTTGCGGCGCGGTCGAGCCAGTGGTAGCTGCTGAAGGGTGTCTAGTGCGATTCGTTGCTTCAAGAACTCTTTGAGCGGAGGCGAAGTAAAGTGCTTATGTTTAGCTGTTGACACTATACACGCATTCGGGTATCATCGGAAATACTCGGCTGGCCCTTCTCGATTCAAGGCTTCCTCCTCTCACACGTGTTCGCTCCCTCCCTACCTATCACTCCTGTCCATCAACACCACTTCAGGACACCACTGAACTTTTGAGCTTCCCTCTACTTTCTATGCTAGCGAGTTATCTTTCCGAAGTAAATTCATCTGTACAAGACTTTTGTTAAAGCTTAACCGGCTTTGTTAGTACAGTAATATATGTTTAACTATATTTTCGTAGCAATACCTTTAAGTATACCACGCGCATGTGCACTGGCGTATATAGGATTTTTTTATTTTAAAACTGTAGAGACAAGTCAAACATATACACATAATAATATGTTCATCCACCGCACCCCCCTTCCTCATAAGTCTTATATCTACCAATGCGCGTGTGTCTTGAACGACTTAATAATTTTGTGTCACTTTAGTGAATGATTCATGAATTAGTAGACACTTCCAGTAATACAGAAGCAATTAAATACAGTCCCAAACATACGAAATCACTAAGTTATCGAGCAGCCTTGAGTACACTTATAATCTTTGAGGCTTGTACGTAGGTCAGTGAATCTGTGGATTTTACCTGTCTCTAATCATTATCTGGTTTTCAAATTGTAAGGAACACTTTCTTTTGTACAAAGAGACAGTTAAAAATCCGGGAGCCTAGCCAACGAAAAAATTAATTTATATCAGAAAAATAAAACCAGGATATTACACACTGTAATTTAACCAATGAGTTCATAAATTATGTGTAGGGACCCTGGTTTTTCGCGAAAAGAATTTTGTCTCACTTTGTTAAAGTGCCGTACGTGCACATCTGCTATTCTGCTTCATGATTGTTGGCAGCGTGTCTATATGAAGAGCCGTATATCATTTGTCTAAGCCAGTTACAATAAAGTCTCTGCAACGTCTCACGGCTGTGATTTGTTGGTAGAATCCCAGGACTCGAGAGAGTTGAAATATCCAATCACTGACCACGAAGCAGAATTGCTGATGTGCACGTAAGGCACCGTAACAAATTGGGGGCAAAATTCTTTTCGCGAAAAAGAGGGGTCCCTAATTATGTGTAACTGAAATATAATATATTGACAACATCCTTGCGGCATACAAATTGCTACAACAGCATTCAGTGCTGTTTGCAATGCAAGTTTCGTTATTAATCAAGAACCTGAGTAATACTAAGACCTAATAAAAGTAGGGTAGTATTTCTTACCAGAAAATCCATTAAATGTGACTTAAATTGTTTTGAATTCTTCACGCTTACTGTGTCTGTCACGAAAATACTATGATATTAATGATAAAACAATTTGCTTTTATTCTTCAAGGAAATAATGTTACAAGGTCAGCTTCATGGTGATACACATAAACATTTCATATTTGTATGAAGGTTATTTACAACGTATTATTCAGTAGTGCGTGATTGCGTGTGTCACGTGGGCTATTTGTTGTAATGTGATCATCTTTAAATGTTGTTTCCCAGCAAGTCGTTCAAAATAAAAATATGTTCTTGAGTGTTGTAGTAAAAGCGATTCTACTACCTCGCATATAACTTCCCTGGCCTCCGCACCCTGTAATCTTGGATACTATGACTTCTGGCACAGATAGTATACAATCAACACTGAATTTTAAAAAAATCTAACAGCATGCCCTTCTTAAATGGCGTATAAAGCTAAAGATACAAATAACTCATCACAGTCCATCCACCTTTCATCTGTGGGTCCGTTAATCACGTGATCTACAGCTAATCAGCAGCCTCCCAAAATGTTATCCGTCCATCAAAACCGTAGCAAATTTTAACTTTTGAAGACGAAGGAAGTACAGCCTTATAAAGTTACCTTTCAAAACACTTAAGGCTGAATAGTTTTTTAGAAAATGGTTTTATTTAAATACAGGTGTTCTCTTTGCGATTTAATTGATTTAAACAACTTTTAGTTAGTCTTTTCTATTCAGTCACTTATTGGAACATAATTTCCTCTCTATGAAGAAATTTTTTTGGTCAGCAATAACATGTAGGTCTTTAGGGCTGGTGAGGGATGACATGATGTGTTGTATTGATTATTACCTGACAATAGATAAACTCAAATGCAAAAACCAGTAATTAAAGGTAGGCAAAGGCATGACACTTAAAATTTCAGTTCCACAACTCGAGAAGCTGTCTAAGGAAATAAAAAAGAAAGGAAATAGTTTGACAGCTAACCGGGGAGGATTTTTACCCTTGATAATTTCAGCTTTGGGAGCTTTGGGAGCATTGGCTCGGGGAACCTAATCTATCACTACATCAGTAATTAATTCTAAGAAGAGAGATCAAGAGTTGGAAGAACAACGTAGACGTAATTGGGTAATGGAAAAATACGGGAATGGTGTGCAGAATCCAAAAACAGATGACTCGGCTTAGTAACTTTGATATAAATAAAATTGTTAAAAAATTAAACATTAAATATTTTCTGGGAATCATTATGATCAATGAGTGTTTATGATCGATGAGTTACCTACATTTCCTCTAGAATAAGAGTGTGGAATTGTTAACTTAAATATTTTACAAAAAACCTGAAACACACTGGGTGTCTTATTGGAAGGAAGCTAACAATTCATGTTATTTCGATTCATTTGGAGGAGATTCACCACGGGAATTAATCACTTATCTAAAAGATAATATTTCCTACAATGATAACGGAATACAGAATTTTGATCAGGTGACATGTTGTCACCTGTGCGTGTTAGTGCTACACTTCTTTTCAAATAATTTAAAATTTTCAACAATTATTTCAATTGTAATAAACAATGGATATTTGTGGAAATGCGTTAATGAATTAATAATTGAATAATTGAAGATCAAATAAAAGACCACAATAGCAATGTTTCAACTAGTGACAAAATCAATCCTAATGATTTCGTTTCCTACCCACAGTTCAGTGACTATGAAACTACATTAACAAGGAAGAGATCTTTGTATAAAGCCTTTCTTACATACTTAGAAGAAGATAAATATAGATTTTGAAAACAGGACTAAGAAATGTGGGAAGTCCTATTGCACCTAATGATGTGGTTAATTTAGAGTATTACCATAGAAACAGAATTAATATTATTCATTTAGTTGGAAAATATAGTGCAAAGGAAAAAATATTTTACCTGGGCAGTAATCAGGGTGAATACATTTTTATGATGGGTGGACAAATATATGAAATATTGATTAAACCAGAAGATTATAAACAAATTATCAGATTACATGATATTGTGAAAAGCTTGATTTACGTAAACCGTTAGGTGTAATGCCTGATGGTAAAATATTTTTTAAAGTTAGAAAAAATTTTAACATACCAGAAGGCACTGTTGCGTTTATTGAAATAGGAATGGTATGCACATACATCTAAACATAGCAGAGTCTGTTAGTTTTTAATGGAAATTTCTCCATTAAAAACAATTGTAAGCATGACATTCAATGTATCTAAATCATAATGAAATGTTTGATATTTTTACAATACTTACCCTCGTTTAGCTTATGGGTCATATCTGTTGTGATGAAACCATATTCTTGGTCTCAGCATTTAGAACAAATCTCCACAAATTTTTCAAAGGGCATATCACCACCAACAAAATCACTATTAATGTGTTATGATTTGTATCATCGTGCCAGAATATACAAAGAAAGTTGGTATTGTCTCTTATAAGCTGTTTAGGCACTTTTGAGAATGTCTGAGCTAAATAGAAGCAATCAATGCTTTTGTGCCTGCCACGAATAAAATAATCTCTCGCCATGTCTTGATTATCAAGAATGACATCATCAAAAACTACGACTCCGTCAGTACAACACCTATCTACATCAACCATTTCTTCATTTGAAGGGAAGAATTATGCTATCAGCTCATTAATTAATTTTATGACTGCATCTGTATCCTCCCTTAAAGCAATATACTTCAGTTAATTTAAACTTTTTGAACGCCAAAGTCCAACCATCCTGGAGCATATATAAAATGATCTATCATAAGAGTAGTCTTACCACAGTTACTACCCCCACTTGCAGACAACGTATGTTATTAGGAAGCAATTCACCATGACGTTTGGTGGAAATACCTTGTCAGGTATCCTTATTTTAACATCCCAATCAACATCTTTCAGTTTCCTGTTTTGTTGAGTACTCATTTATTTATTAAAATTTTTTCATTTGTTAATAAATAATAAAGTATTCAAACTGACAGGTAAGAAATCAATCTTAAAGAAAAGGCTTCATAATCCTTCAGAAAGAGAAGAGCACTCTGTTGCTTTAGTTCAGTTCTACACTACTTATCTAATCCATATTATTACAAAAATAAAAAACAGACTCTATTTTAAAAATGGGGGGAGGCGAGGAAACTGTAATAGAAATTCCAGTAGGTCAATACAGCCTACAAGAGCTTCTAAAAACTATTATGTAATAGAAATTCCAGTAGGTTAATAACCTACAAGAGCTTCTAAAAACTATTAAAACTATTCCTACATTCGACTTGGGAGGTACTTGGGAAAATAATATATTTTTAGGACTATACAAGGTTAAAAACATAGTGAAGGTAAAATGTGTGTTTGATCTGTAGTTTGGTAAATGGGGTTCAATTGGATAAGTTTTAGGCTTCACAGAAAATAGTCTTAGAAAAATACAAATATAACTATGGTGATACTATAGCAAAATTTATCCCATTTGAAACTATAAACATCCACTGCAACCTAGCAAACAGAATGATAATAAAACATGATGAATATAACCATTGAGAAACTAGCATGATTGCGACATTCAAGCCAAGAACAATGTTTGATTTTGGGGATACTATTTATTATGAACCCACCTATCTTTTATTCTTTCCAGTACAAACAGCTCAAGTAAACGATATTGTGGTAGAAATTCAAGATGACAACTGCAAATTAATATATTTTGATCTATCAGAAAGAACAGTAGTACTAGAAATAAGATCATAGTTGTGTTAAATTATTATTTTTGTTAAGCAAATAAAGAAATGGAAACTACGCCTGTAAAAGAAGTAGCGTATGTAAACGAAAGTGAATTGACTTTTGCTACAAATGAGAAAGCAGCTCGAAAAGTTTGTGCCTATGTATTTAAAAGAGGAAAGAATGTCAACTTCCAGTGTACTATAAAACATAGAGGAAAAGGTCAATTTTGCAGTAAACATAAACCCTATGTAAAGTAATGTTTGGTTTTAATGACGTGTGTCATTAAGACTAATGCCATTCCCTTTTCAAGTGATCAAACATTTTTCTGCAAATAGTTTCGTGCTGTTCTCTGCTGTGTTTAGCCTTAGGTAATTTGAAATCTGTTTCTTTGCATAGATATTCTTGTGCAACAGTTTGTACAGTACATACTGAGCATTCATCACACTTTTCCTTTTTTCAGTTATTTTGATATCAGTATAGACATTTATTAACCAATCATAATCGTTTAGTAACCAAAACTAATCATAATCATTTAGTAACCAAAATTTTATATGACTGCATTGAACAATTGAAAGTATCCTTTCTAAGCTCAACAGATACTTGCCAACATGTTTCTCGAAGTTTGTTTTGCTCGTACAACTGTTTCGTTTATAACCACTGTACGAATTGCGGCTCCAAAATGTGTCATGTATTACTGCACAAATTGTACTTGTAAGACCACATAAATCATAAACCATTAATTTTTTACTTCCACAGCTTTCACATGCAAGAACATTTTCTTTTTGTGTGACTAACTTCAATTTTCTTTGCATTCTGGGCAAAAGATAAGACTGTGCAATGCTTAACGCTGATTTATCATTCAAATGTAGTGCCTGTGTCACTTCCACAGAGTAAAATAATAGTTTTGTAGCATCTGTGCTTAAATACAATTGTATTGCTTTATCAACCTCTGTTATATTCCAGTTTTCTATTCATTAATTGAATACTGGTTTGTTTTTATCTAGAGATAACCCAGACAGTACGTCTGACTGCAAGGCACAGCCATCGTGCTCTGTTGGTAAAAATTTTTCCTCAAACACAGGCTTAACTGCTACATACGCTATCTGTGATGCAACACAGAATCACTCGCCGACGCGAGGCACACTCACTTTCGTAGTGACTCATCGAACTACTTGATGTGACTTGTCAGCTGACTTTGTGAACCTTCTATAGGTACATACTCTCCTAACCAATTTAGCTCAGTGGTTAAGATGCACAGCTTTTAAAAGGGTCGTGGGTTCAAACCCAACCCAAGCGGATAAATTTTCAGTGCAAATGTGAGGCGCCCACATCCAATCTGTTAATTTATCAACCGAGCCGTGCTAAATTTGGGCTAGTAATAAATGCTCGTGCTCTTGTTAAAACAGGAGTAGCAGATACAAGTGTACCCCCTTAAACTCCAGCAAAATTACTCTCTGTAGTATCAGTATTGTAACAGATGTATAGTGGGAGTGTCTTGGATGCTGAAGGCGCCACAGCATCTGAGAGGGGAGGTACAAAAAAAATAAATAGTAAAAAACTCCCTACCTTACCACTAAGGTAGGGAGTTCTCCAATGGTGTTTAGTTGGCATCAAAATCTGGCAGAATGAAAAGGTCCCTGGGACATTAAGTTGTCCGTAAACCTAAAAAGGTCTCTGGCGCGGTATTGAGTTGCTCGTAAACCTTTTACTATTTAATTTTTCTTGTAAATAATAAAAAGGGACAATATTTCTATAGAAAGTACATTGAAAAATGTTGAAAAAGTATTTGATGTTCCACCTACTTTAATACATCGGATTTGGAAGTGAATCTAAATTTTTAATGTGTTTATGCTGCAGTCAGATTGGTAATTGAATTTTAATGGTTGCAAAACCATTGAAACTCCAAAAGTATGATTATTGTTTAACGAACAGGATAGAATGCCTTTGTTTGCTACCACAATCTACCATTCCTTCATGCACAAAATTTATGCTGCCACAATTAACATAGCTTAAAACGTTTTCACTGAAAACCTGTACATATCTGTCTGGTAAAGTCACCTTAAAATTTCCTGAAGTAATTACCTCTTTACTACCGTACCATGTTTCCATTATTTCAGTCCTGGTTTATGGGATATGACTGTCCTATTATAAGTTCGGAAAGTTTCTTAAATGGTTTCGTGTGGTTTAATTCATTGAGCAACTTATCCATAGTTTACTTAGTTTTTATATCATAATTAATTTCTTTAAGTGAATAAAATAATCCGCTGGTACTAATTTTATTGTTATTGATATGGCTGTATTTGAACTATATACATGAGTGAATGGTATGACAGACGGGGGAACCACGAGTACTATAGACAACTTTATGATTCAGAACCTTTTCTATTTCGCCACTTCTTCATTTCGACACTTTTTGATTTAGGCACTTTTTTGATACAGACACTGTAGCATTGCAGGACAAGGGTTTTTTTACTATTGTTAAATTATTTTATATAATCTTAATTTTATAACATAATATTTAAAATTGTAATATTTATTTCAGTGGTCCCGGTTCCAGAAAGGAAGAGTAAAGAAACACAGTTCTTTGTTTCTGGTGTGTCCTAGATTGGGTGTAATGTTTGTTGTTATGGCCAGGTGGCCGTGGTAGGCGGCAGTAGCTTTGTTTTTAATTTTTGTGTTCTGGTTTTTTCCACGGAAGTTTTGGCGCCGTTTGTTGTTTAAATGTGTAGTTTCTGATTGTGCCCTGGAGGTTCTATTTAATTGAACGAATGACGAGGGTCACGTCACCGAGATCCA
Organism: Medauroidea extradentata; assembly: GCA_003012365.1. NCBI lineage: Eukaryota > Metazoa > Arthropoda > Insecta > Phasmatodea > Phasmatidae > Medauroidea > Medauroidea extradentata. The sequence continues at coordinate 136,996 of PNEQ01003943.1, forward strand.
GCCAATGAGAGAATGGCGTGTGGGTGCACCTTCGCCCTTCATTCTAGAATGTTTTGCCTCCGCCATGTTAGAACTAGTCGTGACGCAATCCAGACTGTACGTGCGTGGGGCTGCGGCCCAAAGTATTTTTATGAAGTGAAGTTCTGAAGTTGAAAATGTAACATGTACGGGTAGCACCGTGGCCTCTACTCTGTAACCTTTCTTTTCACACATTTTTTTTTAACTCTACAAAATTCGTTTCCACCTGTACGTGTAGGCCGTTAGGTGCTGAAAGCCAGGGTGGCTACTCATTCTTCTTCGCTGCGTGTATATTCACAGTGTGCTAAATTTGTTGATTTTGTCTCGCCTAATTGTCTGATAACCAGCAGCCTCGGATCAGAGTGAAGTACATTATTTCGTGACTAACTTCTCTGAATTTGCAAGTTTCTGTGAAAGTTCTAAGTTTGGTCTACAATGTGATGTAAGCTACAAAAGTAGTGCCAGTAAATTTCAAAGTATTTGACTACAGATCAAGCAAAATGTTCCAGTTTTTATCCTTGCCTTTTTGGCTGGGTTATCATTGAGCTAGTGCATTGGTCTAGGAGGACTGGTGTGCTACAACACTTTTTGATTGAGGCATTTTTTCATTTCAACACTTATTGATTTCGTCACTTTTTGGTTTAGGCACTTTTTCATTTAGACACTATTTTTGGGATTGCTGAATGTAATGGTGTAACAGTGGGTGCGCTCGTATCGGCATTTTATAACTACTTTTGACTTATCACATTCTGTTGAAATCAGCTTGGGCAGTATCTATAGCAAGTAAAAATTACCTTATAAAATAGAAAAATGTCCTGAAGAAGCTAGGGGCTCAATGTACTTCTGGTTACACTCATTAGAATTGTTTGGGACGGTGGGGGAAAGTCATCATTGCAGGAAATATTAGAAAGTATAAAAGTGGGTAGTTGATATTGATTAAATTTTTATATGGTGTAATAAATGTTGCTGTTGTTTCATAGCATGCAGTAGTAATTTAAAAATATTATATTGCTGAATGTTATAGTTTTTTTTATTTGTCATAATTCAGAGCTCACTGGTGTGTAGTATGTTACTTTGTATAAGGCAGAGTCTATATTACTTGTGAGTAGCTATCTGTCTTAGCATCCATGTACGTCATAAATGTAACTGTTTTAAATACAAGACCTAAACTGTTTTAATGTTAATTGTGAGTTTATTTTTGTAGACACACCTGATGAGCTTGCAGGAGGGGACAGTAGTAAAAGCAACAGCATTACTTCAGAACACTCTATCCATTCCATGGGTGTAAGTGCATCATCTCAGAGTAGTTCCACCAACAGCTTGCCTCCAGCTCCTGACGGAGCTGAAGCAAACTATCCACCATCAGTTCGAAACCGACAAAAGGTATAGGATTACATACTGCTTGTAACATTAATCGGGAATGAACAATGAAATCATAATGTGCAAGATTGTGACCAAGAATTGTGCATTGTGTATATCTTCAAAGTATGCTTTCAGGGTAGCAGTAGTACTCTGCAAGATCATGGGGCAAACAACTTTGCTACCATTCGTACTACATCCATTGTTACAAAGCAACAAAAAGAGCATATGCAAGAAGAGATGCATGAACAAATGACTGGTTACAAGCGTATGCGACGTGAGCATCAAGCAGCATTGCTGAAGGTAACTTTTATCTGTATTTCCCTAATATAAACTAAATCATCTTATTTGTTCTGTGCATACACATATATAATAAACATTCTATTAAACCATTTCATTAGTAGAATCAGACGTATTTTATCAAAGAAGTCGCTAAAATTTGCTTGCATGTTTATGCATGTGTACATCATGTGCAAGTGAGTGGAAGGATTGTTAGGTTCCTAGAATAGCACAGTTACAGTGACTATGACGTTGAGGTGTAGATTTGGAACTGGACCTGTCAAACATTTTATTTACCACAAAACTAATATTGTAACGTTTTTTAATCATTGTTAAATGTGTATAATTTTTTTTACCAAAGCCAACTCTTGCTAACCAAGGTCACACCTACCAACCCTCTCACAGTAAGCAGGAGGATTTTGTTTTTGGTCCTACTCAGAAAGTAGTTGTAGAAAGAACAGGTATGTGTGTCAAGGTCATGGTATTGTGTCTCTGGAGCGCTTGTAATTATATTTGTCTTCAGCTCCTGCATCACGGTAAATAGGAATCATTTGGTCCACTTCAAAAAGTGCACAAAGGCGTGACTAATCGGAAATCAGCTCTTGAAAGTATTGTATACATTTTTATAACATCTTTGGTATGTTAGTGTTTACTGTGTATTGTGTGTGTAATGTGGTATTTGTCTGGGTATTTTGTCTGTAGAATGAAATATGTGGCATAAACAGAATTCCAAAGCTAAACAGTTTAAACAAATTACATAACAGGAATGAAAATGGGTAAATACTTGACCATGTCAAAAAGCAAACAGAAGGTGTAACATTTTATTTCTACATTTATGTTGTGATTTTGTTGCGTTGCACATTCCGGTCAAGAAACGAAAAGTATGTGATATTGACACCATAAACAATATAACAATATGATTTATGTAGCAATGCGTGCAGGGAAGAAGAATGTGTTACAAATCCGGATTGTTAGTTTACATCTTTTATTTTTAAATAAAAAATCTTCTAATTAGTTGTACTGATGATGCCGGGTTATTGTTATGTAAAATGTTCCCAGGCTTTATTTTGCTCTTCTATTAGGATGTTCTTTATACATGCATGTGATTATGATTAATTACCCCTCAATGATATAGTGTTTTAACAAATGCTGTGATAGAAAAGATAAGCAGTGTTTATAATGCAGTATTCTCAGATTTAAAATTTTTGTTTATTAATTTACTTTCATTTTAAATGTTAAAGACTAGGTTTTGGATTCTGCAAATAATGTTTTACATTCAAGAGTTTTGCAAGTTTTGAGATTTGAATGAAGCCATTAAGACAAGATAAAATTGGCGTTTAGTGGCCTTAGGTAGGAAAAATAAGAAGTATAGGTGGAAATTTCAAGTATGAAAAATTGTAGGTTGTTCAGAATAAAGTGAGCACTTTTTAAACCCTAGTTTTATTTTTCTTGCCACTTTTTAATATAAACAAAGTAATGTATGAGATAATCAAAACGTATAGATTATACTGTGTACGAAAGTTAATGACTAAGGTCACAATATATAATGTTTTTAAAATTATTATTGTTGACAATATTTTCATGTATACTCATTTTATCAAGGACCACCTATATCAAAGGTTGTGTTAGAAATTTTGACAATTCTACACAGCATTATAGAATTTGAGAGAATATTCATCCAAGTAAGTAGGATAAGGACACGGTTTAGATCATCCTTGGCTAAATATACATTAGAAAAAATTAAAGTGGTGAAATCTAGGTGTTTGGGATGCTGCTGTGACCAAATGTTCGATTTTCTTTCCATGTAACATTATTTTGTAAACAACCTTATGAATGCATGAAATTGTGCAGTGCAATTATTAAATACTTTACGATGGTAACGTCTGAAACTTAAAAACATTTCAAACAAATCTCTAAAATATGGTGGGTTATTGCACCAGTCATGATTGCATCAATCTGAATATACATTTCTAATATGTAAAAGATGTGAAACAAATTTGTCTTAACTTTTACAACTGTACACAATGCCCATTTTGACACATTATTGAACCCAAGTATGTGTGACACAACCTATGCCACTTAAATTCCACAATACAAGAATTCCCTGCATTAAATTTTTCTCTGATCTCAGAATCTTTGAAACAAGAACGAAAAAATATGTTTCTCTGGGAAACCAATATCATCATCTGAAAATCAGAAGAGGTTATAGCTGTAACAAAAAAAAAGCATGTAATTATTTTGATCAAGCATTTAAAGCAAGCCTTGAAATTGTTATATATCGAGTACAAATTCTATTTAACCGAAATCGTCAGGCATTGGGCTTCAAATTAGGACTGTTAATCCACTGACAAGAGAAAACAATACAAATGCAATATGAAGTCCTAAGAAAACTACATTCGATGGTGAGGGCACATCAAAATTACTTGCTGTCCTCAGCAGTTAAAGTGTCAAAACCATGGAACATTCATTTACATGCAAAATTCAAATAGACGAAACAGCATTAAACGTGTAATCTCACAATTGACATTTACACCTAAATTGAAAATTGTAATGAAGGTGACCAAATCAGTAATTTAGAAGGACAGCTAACCCTAAATTTCATTGGCTATGTGGCCACAGCTGCCTAGTACACCATGGCTGACAAATCCGAATAAACATAGATTGAAGCACACGTACTCACATAGGTGTAGCTGAGCAGTGATCTCCCTATGACTTTTGCAGATGAAGTAGGAGCCCACACACTCGACGCAGACCTAACTGGCCAGGGCTCACCAGGGCACACGTGTGTGTGTGTGTGTGGTTGAAGGAGAGAATGGGGGAGACACGAGAGATCAAAATGTTGGTTTAAATAGCACAAATAAATATAGAAATTATACCTCAAGACAGTTACTAGTAACATACAGTTCAGCTGTGTCCAACCTAAGGCTGTTCAATATCACAAATTGTAGTATTGATATTAAATTCAACTGCATACTCAGTATTTTCGGTATATAGTTGACATTGTCACCTTTCAGTATGTCAGTATCATATTTTTACGGTGTATCGATAATATAACTTTTCAGTATGTCAATAATATTTTAACTTTTCAGTAATTATATAAAAATTATCTTAACTTTTCGGTATGTTGATAACGCTGTAACTTTTCAGTGTGTTGATAATACTAACTTTTCGGTATATCCATAACGTTAGCTTTTTGGTATATTGATATGCCAATAACATAGATTGTTTATATAAACTTTTAGATTTCAGTTTTTCATTAGCCTTTTAATTTTCAGTATAGATTTTTCAGTGGTATTTATAAACATCCAATTTTTTTAAAATTAATAAATTCTATAATTAATCTAATATGTGCCATTAACTCGCTATAGTTTTGTTAAAAATTTGTAATATATATCAGTAGTACCAAACTTGTAGGTTTAGATACACTCTCTAATATCAAACTCACATTTCTAAAGACAGGCAAATAAGTCTTCCAGTTTTAATGTATTGTGTAAGGAACACCCTACTTGATGTGTTCCAGATGACGAATATACACATTCTCATAAACATTTGCAGTGCAGTGATTGCACAGATGGCATAAAATTATATCAGTAAATGCAAGTGTACGAGTTTTTTTCCCCATAATTGATTGTTGATGATTTTTCTAAGCGAAGAATAGCTATTATCTAAGACGGAAAAATTGGTGAATTTATTATTGCAGAATAAAGATTTTAAAATCCTGTTTATACTTGAAACAAGTGATTAATGTGACAAATGGCTATTATCTAAGATAAATTATTCAGGGATAGATTTCCTATGATTTGAATCCTTTGCTGCAAGTTTATCACGACACAATTTTTAAGGGCGTCAGGGTAAACCGATCGAGGCCAAACATGGAGAAAACTGAAACCTGAAGCTTTGAATGTAATCTATCAAGTATTTCAATACTCCATGCACCACTTCCATTGTCATAATCTGTAACTGCGTGATTCAGTACTTAACTTAAATAGGAGTCTGCTGTGGCCGAATGGTCAGACCATTCGCTTCCCACCAGGACGGTCTGGGTTCGATTCCCAGCAGAGTCGAATCCCAGATTCTTGCATGTAGGACAGCGCACCATATGTCATCATGGTTTTAGTAAACGATATGTTGACGTAATTTTACTTCAGAGGTAAGGATAAAGATTGTTATAACCGACGTAGATTATTATTATTGTTTTGTTTACACAATTTGCATTTTGCTATGGCTTCACTTTCTTTGATGCCAAAATAGTCCCAGACTAAACTTCATAATTTTTTTTGCTCAATATTATTCTTTACGCAGATAATCAACCCCTTGACTTTACACAGTGAGTAGCAATATAAATGGCATGGTATAATGACATGGCTTAGGTATAGCATGAGAGAAGTTTCGAGAATCTGAAAAAACAAAACAGCATTAGTCCCCATAGTCTGTTGCTGTACTGCACGTGTTGATTAATGGAAGGTTGCTGATCTGTTATCCGTGTAGACTATAGGCGCTTATGAAAATTCACTCGCTAGAGTAGGTTATCTCAGTCATGTGACTAGGTTTTGTCAATTACCAGAAATTGATAACACCTGAAATGCTATTCAAGATTTTATGACGATGGGAATAAAAAAACTGACATTGCAGGTAAACTTGACATTTTGGCTGACCTATCCTACCCTTGTGAATTTTCAGAAGCGCTTTATGGTTGTCACATGGCCAATTTCCGTTAATGCTGAGTAGTGATGAAATATGTGATATTATTCACAGAGAAAAAAATGCAAACTAAAAAAACTTGATAAACATGTTTGCATCACTCCAAAAGTTGTGACTACACAAGATGTGTTAATTCATGTTGTAAATAGATTTTGGTCTGCACGTAACATCCAAGTTTTTAGCGCTGATGAGGGGTGACATGAGGTATGGAGCAGCACCGTAATGAAGGTATATAGATAGATCCTTGAGAAACCAGCCGACCAGTGACATTATCCAACATGAATCCCTCATACGATAAACCGGGGACCAACCCCGTCAGGGATCGAATCCGGATTGCCTTTGTGGGAGGCGAGTACTCTAGCTACTGCGCCAACTGTGGCTCCCAACTGATATAACTTTACAAAAATAAATACTGTGCATTCCTACTTAAGTTATGCTTGGCAGTGACAAATTCACAAATGCGTTAGTAAACCTGGGTGAAATAATACTCACTGTGTGTATGGCATACACCTAAAATTAAACTATCTTCGACTTTTCATACTAGAAATTTTAAATCTGAAACCAAATATCCTGAATTTTCAAGCATTTACATGTTTATCGCTGATGTGGAATTGTTAAATGTAGTGTCTTTAATGGCATTGAAGTTCATTATAAACCTGTAAATTGATATATATTAATACATTAATGAAATCTGAGGAAGTAAAATGTATACCTGACTAAAGTAGTGTGAGACTAATTAGATTTACCAATGAAAAACATAGACAGCGACAGTCATGGTGTTAATTATTTCGATTATACCTATCTTGTCTTTAATATCACAGACAAGTTTAGCTCCACTACCCCAAAAATGTACATACAAAATTTAAAATAAGTAACCTAAATGTAAGTAGAGATATATTAGATGGTCAATTCTGCATTAAATTAATAACAAACAAAAATTGTTTTTCCAGATATCCTCAATAAAATATGGTTCAGAATTCCCAACCACTATACCAGACTTGCCAGTCTTTTACAGTCACAAACATGTACTAGTGATATTTTACAGAGATGTATTAACAATTACAACAAATTTTTTATGTTGTTTGATTTTGACATATGATACCCTAATATGTATAAACAGACACAACCCCCACTAGACTACTGGATAGCAGGATCAACCACACCAGTACTCTTTCATTGGAGGTCGTAACTTTGTCTCTTACATGTATGTATTATTGCAATTAACTGTATGTAATTGACTCACTTGTGTATGCCATTTAGGCACATGCTGTTGGCATGCACAATAAATAAATAAGTAAAAATTAAATATCATCAGCAAATGAAGTGAAAATGTAATTGGCAATGACTATTAACAATATTGAAAATTTACCGAACATAACTAATATCGTTCTCGTAAAAAATGATACCTCCCACTCATGATTTCAGTGATATAATGGTTTCGATCATAATGCTAATTTTGATAATTGTAATTTAGATGACATAGTCAGGTCCAAAAACAATACTAATGAAGTTGTCAGTGTCGATGAAACTGAATTTTAATAGCATTGTCAATTTCAATGAAAGTGTTATCAAGAAATCGAAAATATCAGCATATCGGTGGTTCTAATAATATTACGACACAGATATATTTATATTTACGTTGTATATTGGTTACATTTTTGGTTTTGATAGATTTAGTTATCAGTATATTGATAGATCTTGGTATGTTTAAATACCAAAGTTGTCATCATTATGTCCATTTCAATATACAGATGATTTTGAAATCATTGCATGCTCAATATATTGTTAGTTGTCAGTATGTTTAAATACCGAAATAGTTTTCGGTATGCTGTTGATAATGATATTTTGGTGATTTCGATAATATTGTAACACCAATATATCGATATTTAAAAATTTTTATGTCTATTAGTTTTTTTAATTTTGATATTGATAATTATTTATATATTGAAATACAGCCTTAGTGCCACCATGGCCCACAAGTCCAGGCACATCACAGTGCAATGTCATCCTCAAAGAAAATCTGAGTTACACATTACACAGAAAAAACAGTTACGGTACAGTAACACATAGACTTGAAGCATTTTGAATCCGAAAAATGAGATAAAGACTATGTGTAAAGAGTGAATAGAACATAAGTTCGTGAAGAAAGTTTCTCTTGAAGATAAAGAATTCCATAAAAGTTACAGACAGTTCTGAAGCAGAATGTTCAGATAAGCTATCATAATAAAGTTGTGACAATAGCTTAACTGTCTGTACAACAATTCCTTTTCAAAGAGTCAGTGTCAAACTGCAACCGTCTAAGCACCAGTGTACAGCAGGCGGTGTTCATGCAAGGGAAGTGCATGAGGCTTGAAATTCACATATAAATTCAAGTGAATGATACGTCGCACGGACTTGAAGTGCACAGTAGTTCAGAGAGGCATCCAGTAAGTTCACCATCCTTGGCAGCATCTCGTAGATATCAGTAATGGCTAAGAGTGTAGATGGCTAGAAACTTGTGAAAATGCGAGAAGAAGCAAAGTGCCAAGAGAAAAAGCAAAGGAAAAGCTAAACCAAAGAAAGGAGGGATGTGTAGTACAGTGGGCATCACACTATTAACTTGTGTTTTTGAAAAAAATATTAGTCCCTGAGAATCTTACTTCAGCTCTCTTAACCTAAACATTACAACATGACACAAAAATGTAGTACTATAATGGGGCATGTGTCTGGTATTTAACTAAAACATTACCAGCATTTAGATTTATTACTAAATAACACGTGTACTTAATGCCGAGACTTAAAACAACATCTAACATGTAAAAAAATGTCGCCGTACATGAAAGAAATTCAGAAATTTTCAAATGGTATGAGAACACTCTGTGATTGGCTTGATGTCACTAGGCGCAAATCGCTTGGCGGTAGGTCACGTTTTCCTAGTCGAGGCAAGGCTAGTTATGTTGTTTACGGTGTCGGTATTTTAAGTTAGGAGTTACAAAATGACTTGCAGCCACAACACGTTCCTGTTGAAGTCTTTAAGTGTGTAGTACGGTGGATATTATCGTGGTGGTGAGTTGTGCTAAATAAAATATGTTTAATATAAACAAATACGTGTAGCTGATGGTTTGCACCATTTCATGTTTCATGGCCGTATTTGTAGCCTACTTGTTCTCAGATCTCACCTGAAAGAATATCAAGTGAAATGTGATTATGTTGTGAGATTCACACTAAAATATTGGGCATTCTTCAATACCGTACTTAACATGTTAATAATAGTTTAAAGAATCACTAGTCTATTCACGTAAGATTTTACTCTGAAAGTATGAAAGCCATTTTCACGTAGCCTATTATATGATGCTTTCAAAAGCTGAACAGTGTCTTTTTTCTGATGATTCTGCTCGGTTGTTTGCCTCTTGCATAATAAATAATTCTTATTTTTATAAAATTTCTGACTTACTCTTTCGTTCATTATCTGAAAATAGGGTATATAAAGTAATAAACGTAAAAAATGTCTGGATAGGAGTGCAATGGTTCGATGCTATGTGATTCATCGTAACGCCTAACGTTTACATTTAAAAATATATATGTTTACTAACTTCGAACATTAACTCAAACTTGGAATATCTTCTAATTGTACGCATTTGAAATATATATTGATGGAAACTGAATTTCAAACAATATCTGCTAGGCTTTACAATGTTTAGATACAAAATTTATACATTTTATTGTGTTCTGCTACCTACCGTGACTTCTGGAACTACTTGGGTTCTTCCATGGTGCTATCTACTGGTGGACTTTGAACTATATAAGGCCTCGCGTAATGCATGGAACTCAATATTTTTTTGTATTTTCTAAAATGCTGTGTGCAAGTTATTTACTCTGACTAATTTTTCTCGATGTTTGCCTTTAATTTAATATTTGTATACATATATTATTCTTTCTTCTGAACTACTAACGGCATTTATAAAAAGTAACTTCTTGAAATAGATAGGTAATCTAGATGACATGTATAGAATGCTCGATCACCAGAGGTTAGTCAGGTTGCAGTCAACCTCGTGCTTGATATTAGTTTGGTTCCCTTTGTAGACGCAAACAAACGTCACGTAGGACATTTTCTTAACGACTAAGAACTGAAATTTTTCTGCTTGGTTTTACTGGTATCTAGTAAATGCCTAGAGTTAAATAGTGTTTAGGTCACTTAGATTATATATAACTCTCAATAATAATTAAAGTTTGTGGAAATATCACTTATAGAGCCAACTTCAGTCATGCAGAAGTCAAGTGTTTCAGCGGGATTTTTAAATTACGTTACATTTTTACCAATTGCACTTGAATCAGTGCATATAAATTATTAGTAAAATTTGAGTATTGCTTAAAAATGCCTGCCGAATTCAATTAAAACATAAAATAACATTTTGTATGTTCCCCATCGCCAAGCAACAATTTAAAATTAGAAAATTTTCAAAACATCTCACATGTTCTATGCATGAAGTGTTTTAAACAAGACACACATATGCTTTTCAAATTTCTCTAGAGGAATGTGGCAGATTTAGAGCAATATTATTATGACCCGAAAAGCTCTTTATAAAAAGTGGAATCTTAAACTTCAGAATAAATTTTGCACTTACCAATGCACCTGCTTCAGTAAGCACACGATATTATGACATAAAACGTCATAATCTTTAGCAAAAGGAGAATCCACTCAAGACTTTTTCAATCATTCATTTACTTCTTTTTGGCAGCAGTGATTCGTCAAGTCACAATTACGCTCACCTGGTCAATAGCCCGATCATTTGACAAGACAACTGGGAGAGGGAAGGCCCCAATATTTAGGATTGGATGAGTTATATGATGACCAAGGAATGAAACGCAAAGAAGAACTTTGGTGAACCATGTGTGTAATAATTAAAGCCTAAATTTATAAACTTTATGTCTTGTGCACAAATTTTATAACATTCTACTTGATTTCCACATGGGTATTTTCGGCTGGAGGTGTAGTGTTTCATTGCCACTGGCTTTCGCTGTGATAAAAGGAGCCATACCCATAGAATTCAAATCGGGAGCCCATTTTGGTACCAAGAGACATGAGCTTTCCAACCACCAGGAATGTGGTGATGTATTTTGGGAGTTTTTGCTTCTAATCATGTGTTTAGTAGATGTTAATAAAGCTACTAGAAAGTAAAAAAAATAATGGTCGTATGTTGGTTTTAATCTTCAAAATTGATGAGCTGTGCAATTAAAAAAAAATTGCACTACATTTATGATGCATATTTTATGTAGCAAGTATTAATATTTTGTGCCTTTGTTAATTTTTTTTATTTGTGAAGTTACAAATGTTTTATCATGAAATCCTGTTGTTTAGTCATTGTTTTGTCACCTTTTCTTTTTATTTATTTATTTTTTCATTACAGTTATTTTGTAGTAACTATTTCAAGTCAGTCACTATATTTTCTATTTTAGAGGTATTAGACCATTTCGAGGCATGTTGGCTGCAAATTACGAATATGTATATGGGTCTTGGAGATGCAATAAATATTAAGAGTGTGCATGCATTTTATTTTAAATTTCTGTAAAACTTGTAGTATTCAGATTTTAACAAGTATCTAAACATTATTAATGTGTTAACAAGCTTTTACATTGACATAAAGCAGTTGGTTAGACCTTAATTTTTGACCAGGCTGTAAGCTAGCTAGATGCTTAGTATTTATCTTTCATATTTCAGGTTTTCTTTTGGTGCAAATGGTAATACAAAGCGTTCAAGTAAATATAAAGCTAAGCAATTTCATATATTTTTTGTTTTAAGAAAATATATGAAATCTCACAATACAAACAGAACATTATATGAGTACTGAAAATAACTCATTTAATTAGGAGATGGTTAAATGCAAGAAAAGTGAGAAATGGTTGGAACAGGTAAATGCAAAATACTTATTCGTGTTAAAGTAGCTGCATTACCTAAAATGTCTTAATGATTAAGTGCGATAGTATTAGGTGAAATTAAAATTTTTAACTTATGTGTAGCTAGCAAAGTGTTAATAGTGTTCAGAGATTACAACTGGGCTACGTACATTAGGCTGCCATACATACACCTCTGGTCCTCCTTACCTCAAGCCACACAAGCTGCTAATTCTTCCCTGTGACATTAGCTGGCTGGTGGCTGGGGAGTACACGTTGCTTGGTACCTTCATGAGGCAGTCTAAAATGGGTAAAGAGAGTAGGCTCCCAATTTTAACTCAATGGCAATAGGGAGTGCAAAATGTCATCTGAATTATGTTTCTCTGGAAATACTGAAGAAAGTGTGTGGAACTGATGAGGTTAGATTGGAGTAAATTTATTGGTTGGTGAATAAGTCCAAGAATAATATATTTTAAGAGTCAAGGAACTGATGTAATTTGATAGATCATTTCTGGAAGAATTAATTAACTTGTGTAATATTTAAATATTATATATTATAAATGTATTGTGTAAATATTAAATGACAAGGCTCTGAAAGGAAGGAAAATAATTGTCCAGTTAAACCTGTGGATATTTTTGATGAATTTTGCAAAACACCTAGAAGTCTTAAGCTAACTCTTTATTTTATTCAACAAGTCCCGAGTCTTCATGTTTTGTTCTTCACCTAATTGTAATATTAAGGGAGTAATGAAAATCTAAATATGACATTTTAAAACCATTTTTCTTAAAATATGGGTAACTGACATAAAAAAGAAAATATTTTCACTATTGGGTAATACTATTGGGATCTTCAAACCAACAGCAAATTCTGCATGATACTTTCCACCCATATTAAATTAGCAGGGGTGGCTACCCTCTAATTGCATACAACTTTTTTGCCATCAGGAATTTCCAACATTTTAAGATGATTTATTGAGTATTGTTGCCTGTCTAACAAAAATGTGCAATTATCTAGGGCCCATAATTTTCTTTTAAATCACAAATTAAGCTGCAGTGTTACAGTTCTAGAAACAAATATTAATTATGGTATCATTAGTTAGGAAACACGTTGTTGAAGTTGAATGTGTACCATGTGTACCATTGAGAATGCTGTGTACACAACATAGTTCAAATGTACACAGTATTGTGTATGCTCTATGCTCTGTAGCTCAGGTGCACAATACAGATCTAGACCGTTATTAAAAGATGCAGTACAAACCAAAAAATTGTTTGGTTTAGATGCAAACCCACCACATGAAAGGGGATGGGTTAAAACCCTATTAAAAATTTAAAATGCATATAACTAGAATTTTTGTTTCTATTCTAAAGATTCTAAAGTTCTTAACTAATAGGTTCACGTAAAGATCGAGCCATTGAAAAATTTCTCTGTAAAGTTTAAAAATTTGGTAGCTGCTTTCTCTACTTAATGTTGAAACATACCATACTGCGTATTTTTTTCATGTGAAATAAGAACAAAACAATAATCTGGACAAGGAAGTTAAATGGGATTTAAGTCATTTTTGCATCCCAGTGTCGTGGCAACTGGCTTGGCTTTACTTACATCTGGCACACACTTCTGAGTGTAGTACCTTTAACAGGGTTTGTGTAGGTTTCAAAATATTTGCACAGAATTATTCACCATAATGTTGTAAGCTATAATTAAAGTTTAACTGTCTGGCATAAGTTTACCATTATCATCATCTGTCACAAGGTCAGTTACTTGCGATGCAAGGGAATTGTGAAAAGACAGCAGCCAAGTTCGTAGTGTCTGCCACTCCTTTTCTTTACTCAGATGAGTAATATACTTTTTTCCTGCAGGCCATTGCCAAAAATGAGGCACAGGGATTAATTACCCTGTGGGTGAGGGATATGTGGGTAAATATGGTAACCACAATAATTTGTGAATCTCTGTGAACTGAAATTTTTCTACAGTTCATGGATCAGTGTACAATGTTCAGCATTATTTTGTCAGTCAAATTGAGGGCAAACGTTTGCACGGATGTCGTTCAATGTAACACTTGTACTGATTTGTATTGCCAAGTCCCTGTAAAAATATGTGCTATTCAAGATATTAAACCTCCCTGAAAATCTCTTTATGTGACAATATAAAAAGTAAACATTGAATTTATTTTTAATCATTCAAACACCATAAAGACATACTATTTTCTCAGCAAATACCTCATTTAATCATCTTGTTACATGTCAGTCCTCCTAGACCAACATGTACCGAGATGTTGTAGGTGAACAGAGTTCTCGTGACCCACTGTAGTTGAGTACAGGGGCGTAACCAGGATTTATTTTCGGGGGGTATTCACTTACACCCAGGGCGGGGGTTTCTGGGGCCCTTCCCCAAGAAAATTTGATTTTAGGGTGCAAATTGGTGTTTGGAATCAAAACATTGGACTAAAAAAAACATAATTTTTAGCCTGACATGAAAATATTTTTAACTATACATTTATTATTACCTGCTAAAAATCACTAGTAAGAAAGTGTGTTTACTAAACATTTAAATCTAAATACCCAAGAATCAAATACATCTCAGCAAAAGATATTGCTAATAAAACATTCATTGTTGCTTGCTGAACATTCAATTTTAAATACAATTGCCATCCCCAAGAACCAAATTAAAACACTTTTGACAGTAAATTCAAAATACCTTTGAAATCGAAGACTTGAGCTGTCTTCTTGGATACAATTTTACATAGAATGCTCCAAAATTCGAAGGCCCAAGTCACTGCTAAACAAATTGAGTAAATGTTCAATTGTACTATTCCAGTTTTGCCTCTGGTTACTTAATACTTTAATGAAACTGAACCCACAACTCATATCAAAATAACTCTGTATCTCAAATTACTTTATCTACAGTACGGCTGTCTCCATGCTGCAACATTGCAAGTTATTATTATTTATCGTAGAAGTTTATTGTGTTAGTTAAGATAATGTTTCTTTTTGTAGACACCTAGAATGTTTTTTCCAGCGATAAACTTAAAACAAGTAAGCTGCCAGAGTGTCCCGATATCTTGACCACTAACAGCAACAAATATTTCTTTGACACAATCAATTCAAATTTAAATAAATGGTTTGATTTGGTAAATGCACGTTAATATGAAACAATTATATATTTGGTGAAACCGAATGAAATATTTGGTTACAAATGTTGCGCTAACCATACCACATTTGTTTGAGAAAAATGCAACTTATATTTCAGGTGACAATTCTGTTTGTTGCCACAAATACACATTGAGAAAACTAACTGCTGCTTGGTTGTGCCAACCAAATACTATTGGACTAGAACAAATATGTTCAACCATATTACCTATTTACAGTAAATATTTGTGTATGTTTGTATTGAACAAGGCATTTTTAAGTGAAGCGTCGCATATTTTCTGAAAACAAATATTTCCAAAAAAATATATTTTGCTGTGTTAACCATTTCTTTTTTTCAGTGGGGTTTCATTAATGCTCAGTAACATACATTAACACTATTTGTTACTGTCCTCAGATGAAAATTATTAATTACTTACAATATGATACAGTACAACAATGCGACAATATACCAGTGCATCTAAGTGAGTGGTCCTCGTTCGTTTCTCGTTTTCTTTTTTTCTTTATAAGAAATTTATCCATTGATCACTGTCTGTATTGAAAAAAGAACAGAACACTTTCACGTCTCTACACTGACGAGCTGTAAGTGTGACTATCATCAAAGCTATGCAGACATAGGAAGAACTCGGCCAGCCAGTCGCAGTTCGCCCAGGTGTACTACGCTGCGGGAAGGTAAAACTTGGCTGGTTGCAGCTTGCGCAATACACTCACTGCAGTGTAAAAACTGATGCTGTCAACAATCAAGGGCTCTAGATCAGTTGCCAGCCTGACCAGTTAGAAGTATTTTCTGTTACGTAATTTATTCTTAGTGCACATTTGCCACAGCTCGATAAGTGGTCATGGAATTAATTTTTAATTTCGGGGGGTGTTTGGACACCCTAAACACCCTCCTGGCTACGCCCCTGTTGAGTACTTCAATCTTCTGCTGCATCACTGTCAATTATTATACACTGTTGCTGAATTTGAAAAGCTAATACAGTTTGGAAATTATTTGACTAAGAGGTGTTCGCCCAGAAATAAAAGTTTGAATTCCAAAATTTCTCCCAGTTTATTTCAATTCCATTTTAAATCAGTGGATTCGAATCCTGTCATGATGAACACGGTTTACTCGAAAAAGTCAGTACCAAAACACAGTACTAGTTCATAAGGAATTTAAAATTGGAAGAAAAAACTGCACTCAATGTAACTTCACTGTGTTAAATTTCAAGAAGAAGCAAATTAACACCTGATGACCTACATATACGAGCGGAACTCTAATTTGTGGCGTGTCCAGATAATGTCAGAAATAGAGTTTACAGAACTGACCCCTCTAGAACTTGATTGAAAATACTGCACAATCACATGAAACAACACAAAATTTTAACTGGAAAAAAAACCCAGTACACAAAAGAAAAACAATTCTAAAGATACCTCCGCACAAGGCCATCCTGCCGTTTTACTACTTGTTACATCCAAACTGATGTCTAGACTTTTCTAGACTACATTAACTCATGACAATGTTTTTTGCCTGTCCATTTTGGAAAGACAACTAAAAGAAAATATTATTTGACTAAAACATTGCCAAAGTACATGTGAATTACAACAAA
This sequence comes from Medauroidea extradentata, assembly GCA_003012365.1. Taxonomy (NCBI): domain Eukaryota; kingdom Metazoa; phylum Arthropoda; class Insecta; order Phasmatodea; family Phasmatidae; genus Medauroidea; species Medauroidea extradentata. The sequence continues at coordinate 153,954 of PNEQ01003943.1, forward strand.
TATCTTAACCTAGTTTCAATAATGAAATACAAACTAAAGCTGTAATCTCGGTGTCATGTTCCCCCTCACTCCTTGGGAAAATCACAAGATTTTTTCTAAGCAGTTCTTGCACGAAAATGGCACTGAGCAAGAAAAACAGCACCCTAACACAATCACAACATTTCTAACCGTGAACAATGTATCAGTAAATAAAGAATGCATGAATGCATAAACATGGATTGCTATAAAATTTTCTTTTAACACACCTGTGTTTCACTGATAAATGTAACAAATTATTAACTAACACAGCTCTAAATTCACATACTCAAATACTTACACCAGATATGAAAAATAATATTTCCCTGATAACTTTTACACAGTTTATTTGCCAAAGACCTACAACAATTATATTACCAGGATTTTGATTAATTTACTCATAGTCTTTGTTAATTAACTTTTTTAATTATAGTTTATTTATAATATTATATGGATATCTGCCCACCAAAGACTCTATAATTTCTTAATTATTAAAATATTTTGAAAGTTCAAGTACATACAGCCTCAACTCTTGCATGTTTTAGCCTTTTCTTTAAAATTTAAACACTTTACCCTTTATACTCATCTAGAAAAATTTACAGTACACCTTGATTCCATGACAAAGCATGTTATTTGTTTATTAATTAATTAATTGAATTTTTTATTCATTTAATTATTTATTAAGTTACTTATTTCATTTATTTATTCATTCAGTTATTTGTTTTTTATTTGGTTGTTAATTTATTTGTTTATTTATTTGTCGATTTATTTATGTATTTAGAGTGCCTTGATGGGACAGCACTAAATAAACACATGGACAACACAAAGTTAACAATGTAATCTTTGAAAGATTCTTTTAATGGGTTCGTATTATGAACATAAAACATCATTTTGGACATTGCATTGCAGAAAATCCCACACCAAAACAAAAAACAAAGGAAGTCTTTTTCGCACACCCCATTTTTGTTGGTTTTTATTATTTTTTTTGTCTGTCTTCTGTTGTTTTGTTTCATCCTACTCTAGTATACTATACTCCACTTAAGAATTAATTTTGTGTCGTTTATATCTGTTGCTGTCCTTAAGTTGTCTTCTGGGATATGACTAAATTCCTTTCAGGAATTGTCTGTATGTTTTATGTCTGTTGACTACAGCTTACTGGCTTTTTTTTTAGTGAGATTTTCTGCAATACGGCAACATTACCCCACAATGGTGTATGTCCAAACAAACTTTTATGTTCACAAAGTTGACAACTAGTACAAACAAAAATCCTGAACAAACATACAAAAGGACAAATTTCAACAGTCTTAACAGATGCAAACATTCGAACACATACAAAGAAACAGACCAATGGTAAAGGTCCTGTTAACTATGTAAATAAAAAGAGGAAATAGCAATAAGTGTTAATTAACTTTCTGTGTAGTCCATTAGCATTTTTGTAGAATATTTGTTGAACTAGAATTGAAGTTAAGAAAATTTGCCTAGAGATTATAATTTTTAGAAAGTCAGTAAACAGTATTAGTTTAAGTGTGCATCGTTGTGATATTTGGTCAGATTCCTGAATAGGGTTGTATTTTTAAAAAAATTATTGAATTTTTAAAATTTTTATTTTCAGTTTCAGCATTTTTTTTAAATTCTAATAATTGTTATTCTTTAGTTTTATGTGCATGTCATCGTAGCCTGCAATGTCTTTATCCACTGTGATTTTTTTGAGTTTGATATATCAGTTGGTTTTAGTGTAGTCGTTAAAATGGAAACATGCAAGATATGACTTTAACCAGCCATTACGCAAAAACTATGAGAGATAAAAAAAGTTTCATAAGAGCCAAATTTAGTCACATTTTGTGTCTAAAATAAGAAAAAATATCTGGTACAAATAAAAAATTAAAAAATGGTAATGGAAATTTCGATAGACTGCGCCCAACAACTCAGAATTACATTATCATAATTACTTGCCCCACACTAATTTTTAAAGATTCTGGAATGGAATGGACTAACTCCGGACTGTCAGTCATGCAGCACATACAGTAGTGCATCAGACTGCATTTTCTTTGCTGCGAGTGAGTCAGTCAAGTGAAGCTGTATGTATTGTGTGAACATGCACATGCTAGCATGTGTTTCACCTCTCTTTCTTCACCTGGTTCCTTCCATCCAACATCTCCACCAATCTCTATATAATAGCCATTCCGCTCACACCTCTTCATCCCTTTACCACATACAGCAAGGCATTCCTGCTTCTGTTCTGGGCACTCCAATTGGTTTTGCAGCTTATGACCAGTGGTAAATAAATAAAATGTATTTTCTAAGTTAATGTTTAATGTTTAAACGAGTAAATAAGGCATGTGGTGTAAATTACAATCACTAAGCTCTATTGTCCTTTTATATTTAAAAAGTTGGCAATTTTGGCCTAACAGACAACATAGGTAGCTGACATAACTCTTATTAGTTATTTATTTATTTTAGAATTGGGGGGACATTGTTTTCCCCATTTTTAACTAAATCCACAGTATACTGGAAGAGACTGCATTAGAAAGGTGTTTTCAATGGTAGCTTATTTTTATTCCAGAAGAATGTTGATATTTATGTCAAACAGCAACAACATTCATGATTGAGAAAATCTTATTTTACCTTGTCATGGTATTCATATCAAAGAGAGGGCTTCATAGAGTACATGTTTGAATACAGTAAGTTATTTATTGAGAACCAGCTCTTTATTCCATTAAATCTCATTAAATTACTAGGAGAGGACAAAAGTGATAGAGTAAAATTACAGATATTCGTATACAGAATGCACAGATTGCTATTAGAGACAGTGCAAATATTTTGGAAAATGAAACACAGAATTTTTATCAATACTACAAAAATTACCTGTGTATTGGCCATATGTTTTGGAATTCTTTCATAGTTGTAAATTTATCATCATTTGTAACTATACTACCTATCAGGTCATACATAATAGAAAAAATTATCTTAAGAAAAAAAGTATGTATCACCATAAAAGCAAACAAATAATTTTTCCTGAATGCTAGAAACTTTAAATAATGCTACTGTATTAATCTTTTACTGTATATACTCTTGTAACTTACAACCTTTTTATGATTTTTGGGTTCAAAGCATGGAGTGCAATGATAAGTGAGTTTTTTTAATTTACTAGGAGATGTATGTAAGTACAATGAAACCATTGTTATTTATCTTCACCTGTAAATTGCATTATTTTCATCAGGACTTTTAATGGCCATGTAGTGCAAATGTTAAATTTTTATGTTATTCATGTCTACCACCCAATAGTAACGTAAATATAACATGTCAGAGTAGAGCCACAGATAATGAAGAGTGGACCTCAAAACATAGTGCACAAATATAACAGACCAATTACACCATAGAAAAATAAGTGAATGTTTGTGCTTGCAGTCATGTCACAGTAAAACTGCCTATAAATCCATGTTGGTGACAAGAGGAACTCAATTGCCATTGCTAGTGCTGTTAGTATTTACAGTATGATCACTATTGATTGCTTCAGTCACATTGGCTTTGATGTTGTTTTGTTTTGTTTATACACATCAGTAATGGTGACTTTAGCCTAAGCTTGCTGCGAAACATGTATGAAAAAGTTTATTATAACCAATTTAGTTTAAAATCATTTTCTTTGTTGTGGATTCATTTGAATATTTATTTTATAGTTATGTAATGAAAAAAATTTCTGGGAACATTTTTTACTTTCTGTGATAAGAAAAAGTTTACCAGTTCGTGGATACATGTGGTGGTCTGAGTAAAGAACTTTTAATTCCCGTATTACAGTATATTACCAGCAATATATTTCAGCCAAAAATTTGGATAATGCATCATAAGAAATTAAGTGGGAGATATGTTTATTCGTGAAATACACTGCCGCTTGCACTGCAACTATCTCATGTTAGTCATCTCTGCGATAAGTTGAACGGGCAGGCAAACTACTCTTATGTGTGTGTATCAGTGTGTGCGTGAATGTGTGCATATGTGCATGTGTGCATACGTGCATGTGTACATATGTGCATGTGTGCATACGTGCATGTGTGTGTGCACATAGCTATTCTGGCAGGCTCTCCTTGTCTTACTAATCCTAATGTGTTTTTTTCCTGTAGTATCTTCTTATTTTAGACAGCCAACATTTTGTTCCTCTTTCAGTTGTTCCTCTCTCTGTTATTCCTTTCTCTGTTGGTCCCTTCTCTCCTCAACCTAAACTCGTCTTTGTTGCCAGCCAGTTCAATATCCATACCCCTTCCTTGTGCTGCTTCACCTACTCCGACTCTAATGACAGTAAAATAAAATAAAAAAAACTACAGCTCATCCTTGCAGTCAGTCCCACACTGCAACAAAGGCATGTAGTGCATAAGGTGCGCTAAAAATTTTTTCTAAAAGTTCAAACATGAAATATTGGAAGTGTAAAGTGTAAGATTTGCAAGTAAGTATGGTTGTGTTAAATTATACAAGATGAAAAAGTAATACTAAGGTAATCGAACCATGATTGAAATGTTCCAAACAAATGAAAATGATGGTTTTTGGCATGCATATTACTAAAAATTTGGAATACTGCCCCTTGAAAGTTAAGTGCTGTTTAGCTGTGGACCAAGATACTTGCCTTAAAATTTACAATATTATTAATCTGGACTATCTGAGTTTGCTGAAATAGAACTACAATTTCCAAAATATGTATAATAATATTAAGGTATTTTGAAAACTTTTTCTCACTTAATTTTCCAACAAAAATAATTATATAGTACAAACATATTGGTAAATGTCACTGGGTTAACCAATTATTATGCTGGTAAATGGAAATGTCTTCTTACTTTAAAAAATTTCCCAGTGCCTTGCATTATAGACAGATACAAATTGTCCAACAAATCTTAATGTTTCTGATACTCAGACAATACTTCTTAAGAGGCAGTGTGACCAGTAACATCTTTGTGATGCACCAACGAAAATTAAAACTGCCAGCTTCCGAACCAGAAACTCCATATGGTTAGCCAAAGGGGCACAAAAATCGCTTGAACACAGAACATTGCAGTAATTCTCTTGTTACACTGCAAAGCACAATTTTAACAAAAATAAATAAAAGGTATACCCAGCAGAATATTATACCCAACTCGGTTGTCAGAAACACGCCCCTCAACAATATAATCAACATATTGACATGTTCACAATGAAATGGGCTTTTCCAAAAGAGACGTTTTAGAGGTTCAAACCATTGTCCTGTTCAAACCCCTCTCCTTTGCTGCCCATTCACCTTTCCCTTGAAACTCATCTATCACCTAACATTATGATTTGAAAAATAAGTTAACCAAATGTAATACAGTTGTTATATTTTAAAATCAGAATGGGAAGTTTTGCAAAACAAAAAAATTTTTTTATGTAATTTATTGACAACAAACTGGATCATGTCTGGGTATTGTAAAAATAATTAATTAATTTTATACACATTCTTTATAATTATTAATCTGTCACCTATCAGCACCGGACAAAATATTTTGCATTGTGCAAATGTATATAGTATAGTGTATAGTTTCTAAAAGTAAATTTTACATAATATTCAGTACTTTTGATTATGTTGGGAATAATTTTTGGTCCATCAGTCAGTTGAAACTAGTCACAGACTACGAAAAATTTAAAAATTATGTTGAAGTATGGTTATATATTACTGAAAAAGAAATCCAAAGCATTAAAATACTAAACTTGTTTAACTTGTTTCGTAATTGTAGTAGACCTACATTTCTTATGAAAGGTAGTTATAAATTTTTGAAAATATGAACTACTGTGTTGGAAAGTGATGGTTAACAAATTTAGGGAATCTGACACTGTTTGCTTTGTTTTATGTGCTAAGCTACATTACTTAATCCATTTTCATTTTGTTCTGATAATTCAAGAAACATTTGTAGTGAAAGTTTTAATGTGTCTGATATTTTAATATACTTTTTAGAACTGTTTTCTGCTTAACTTTTGTATGAAACATTTGTTATTGTAGAATATTTTACACCTCATAAACTGTTCAATTGAAACTCATATATCAATAACAGTTTATCTATAAAGAGTTTATAAGTGATGATAAACTTATATGTTTCAGTTGGAAGAAAGGTGTAAACTGGAAATGGAAAGTCATAAACAAGTGCTTGACAAAGAATACGAGGGTTTACTAACACAGTTTAGTAAAGAACTGGAACGTCTTCAGATGCGACATCAGCAAGAACTTGAAAGGAAGGTAATTTAATTCAGGGGTGTAGAAATTAATATACATCTTAACACTTTTCAAAAGAACACAAATAAAATTTAACAGGCAGTAATTAAGGAGGAAGATAGGAAAGATCAATAATGGTGCTACATAAGCCTTGCATTTTGTTTTCAGATAGTGTTTAAAAGTTTAATCAAGAAAAATTATTTAGTTTGGGAAAAAATTGGAGGAGGTAAGTGCAGAATTTTTTTCTATTGTACATATTTACTTTGGTAACACAAGAAAACATGTTTTCAAAAACAAGTATTGCAGTAGGATCTTGGTAACTAAGAAATGGTATAAAATAATTTACCGGAAACAACACGTTCAAAAAATTAGGTACATAAAATGAATTCAAGCAAACTTTAATAAGAGTAGTGCTGTTTAATTTTTTTCCTAACACCATGTAAAAATGTTGTGTTTTGATTCTTGCACAAAAGGTTTTCGTAAAAGAATGTGTTACTGTAGCTAAATATTTTCTCACAAGTTTGGCAGAAACAGTAAAAGCCACCCATTTTTGGATATTCTTTGCTAACTTCCAAGCATAGTTAGCGTGCTGACCAATAATTCATAACCAATTAGGCTTCAGCATCAGGAAGGTTTGTGCAACATGAGGGTTGCAATCCTTATTTGTTCTACTATGTTAACTTGTGTTGCCAGGGACGGGAATTTCAGAGGTTGTTCACAATTGTCCAATTACACATACTCATACATGTCACTGTTCCATGTCAGAAACATTCTGCAATGTTTACAATAAACACAGGTTTAGGTTTACACTTCAAGGTGGCCCACCACCTTACGAAAACCTCGTATACCATACGTTGCACGTATGATTTGTTTTAATTTTTAATAAGGAGTTTGCGGGTGAAGTTTGTTGGTGATTTTCAGACCAATACAGATGCTTAACATTTACTTAATTAAATAAAACGTGCATGTGATGCGAGATGAGATATTTCAGAAACTACCCCATTAACTTAATTTTGTATCACAGATAGTGCCCACTGTAATTTTAATGTTTAAAGTGTTGTGTACGTCGGTAAGTAATAGTAATGACGTGTCGGTCTTTCATCGTAGTTACACGTCCCGTACGTAGTTGATTGCCTGCCTGTCAGGCCACGCACTTTCTGTTTTGAATAATGTCACCACAGATTTTTTTCAAACGGTTCACCTGAGGGAATTTGGATAAGACAATCTTTTTTGTTAATTTTAACATGCTGATTAGTAAATACATAAAATAAATCTCTTACAAGTGTTTGTTAATAAGTTTCATGCAAATGCAGGGTGGCAACCTCCGTTTCCACAATGAAGATCATTGATCTTTCCAACCACATTTCCTGAGGTGAATGATCTCCATTATACAAAACACTATTTGCCTATTTGTCTCTTAATTGCAATTAAGTTAGTTTCTAAAATATTTTATTTTAATCATTTCAAAATCTGACTTTTGGGGGTGCTCAGATCCCTTAATAATTAATTTCAGGAAAAGATGTTCTTACATTTTCGTCTCATTTTTTCCTAAGGAGTCACCTGCCAGTGTTTGTGTTATTAAGGCTCACCCTGTGTGTGTTTGTGTTTGTCCACCACACAACTAAATATGAATATTTTACAATAAGTACCGTAAAAAGTAGTAACAAAAATTAAAATAGAATGCACAGTATTACAATTTAAAAAAATACTCTTTACCAAGAGGAAGTATTCCATAATTTCAATTAAAAATATGACGTCATAATCATCAGACACAGAAATGTATGCAGAATTTATAAAGAGGAATTTCTTAGTAAAGTAATAACATTGAAGAAGCATCATTCAGTGTCAAGTCATAGTTTCAGAAAACAGAGTGAGTGTAAAAGGTGTAGAATGTGTAATCTTTGGCAGTTTTCAAAAAATTTGCAAATTTATAATCCAAGATGAGATCTTGAATGAACTCTCAGGCAAGTTTTTATCATTTCTTTGAATACTACAAAGATGATACAGGTAATATATGTTCTCGAAGCCTCTGTATAATAAGTGAATATTAATCATAATGCAGCAGCTGTGTACACTTTCCAAACAAAATCGATAACCATCATTGTGTTCTTTGTTGAGAATTTGAATATAGTAGTCTATTTCTCAAATGGATCAGCATCTCAGTCAAGAATAAGTTTTCTAACTTGTGCAAACATAAAGATGATTTTGGAATACATGCAGAGTGGTTTCTTTTTTCAACAATCATGGCAAGGGACCTTGTAATAGCATGGGTGGATCATAAAAGTGACTGGTGCCAAATGCAAGCCTGCAACAATCAAAAGAGGCCACATTATACCACTTAAGATCTTGTTCACTTGTTATCTACCCCCTTCCCTCCCTCCAGGGGCTCCAGGTCAACGTCAGTTGTAACGCCCAACTCTGTGTCACACTTCACATGAAGATTAAACAGACACGTGCTAATGGGCTTATAACCTGAGACCTGAGAGGTTCATACTACCACAAAACATACCAGTTAGTCCATAGACTCCATTTGTTTGTGTTACGAAATATTCAAACTCCTTTAAGAACAACTCCACAAAAACTGCCTCATATAATAGCAGGTTTTACAAGCCAAACAAATCCCCACACAGTAACCCTCAAATGTTCACATCACATTAACACATAATATGCCATTAAGGTTATAACTCTTCACACTGAAATACAAAGTGAATAAATACGTCGATAGGCCTGACGTGCATTGATAACACTAAGAAAGTCGAACACCCTTAAACAACTTGACAATAATCTGGTACAAACTAATGGAACATCTTAACAAGCAATTCGATTATTCATCGGTTAAATTCAATAAGTTCCAAATGTCCACGCAGGTCATGCTTTACACCACTAAACAAACCAGAGTTTTCGAGCGTTTTACTAAATTTGATTACGTCCTAAAACACTCCAGTCACAGTAGCAATTGAGAACCCCTTCATTTATGCATCCCAACATTATGAACTGGATTACAAATGACTTTCTCTTAAGGGGGGTGCTCTTCCAAATCCCCTCGCTTAACACTTTATTCACCACTAGCGACACCACAGTGACGATCGCTGACACTCTATTTCTCCAACGAAGGTAGCAGAATAATCCAGATCTGTTAGGATCAGGATGTATCTCTCACTGTGTTAAGTAAGGCCCATCAGCCAGCCATGTAGGTTAAGGTTAAAGGAACCCTCGACGAGTCACGGTCGTGTCCCGTTAAACTGCCGCCTTCGCAACTCCACTGGGGCAGAATAGCAAATGAAGTATAGTACATACCAACTGCCGCGTCCTCCTCATAAACACCACACCGAATTGAATAAAGCTTCGGTGTACAAACCACAGCCAAAGCAGGGTCCACCATCAGAGTCGTTAACATAATCCTTGGCAAAAGGCCATGCTGGAGCGCCAGTAGACAATCGGTAACGGTTTCACCGAGACACACTACGCAGAACTGAACCACCTTGTCTAGTCCAAATCTCCTCTCTAACTGGTCAACCTTTCTACCTCGCTCCCACTTCTAGAATGCCCCGCCTCTTCCCCCCAGCCACCTCGTAATTCCCCCCCCCCCTTAATACCGAGTGCACCCGGACAGAGCCGACCTTCAAAATAGTATAGCAGCTACTTTTTGTGATTTTACATTGAATATGTCTACCAGCTCGTCAATTTATGACTACACTACTTCAGTGTTTTCTTTAGAGACCTTGAGATATGAGAAGTACACATTTGAAGATAAATAGTTTACAATTTTGTTAGCAAAACTTCTGTTTTGAAATGAAGCTCATATAAATGATGTAGTAATATTGTAGCAGCATCAAACAATTTTTGTTTATTGAGTTGTTAGTCAATACAGTATAATTTCTTGTCTCAAAACAATACCTATCACTGTGAAGCCATTTAAACAAAATAGCCAACCATATTGGTGATATCGGCTCTAAGTCAAGCTTAAAAAATTATTATTATAAAAATCGTAGGAATAAGGCCTTATGTGTAGCTATTTTTGCGCAAAATATCTAAAAGTTTTTGCTGTGAATTTTAGCAGTTTAAAGCTCTATATACAATTGAAAACTTTGGCATTTGACTTTATGATAGTTTTCAATACTTGTCTTCTTATGGTGTTGTACACAATGGCGTCGCCAAAGCTAAAGTCAAGGAGCTTTGACTTTACGTTTCCGAAAAACTTAAACCTAAAGTAAAAATCGAGATGGCCGTTCGAAAATAATCAGCTGATTATGTATGTTAGAAAAAAATATTTTTATTTCTGAGTACAGTTTTGTTCTCCGGTTTTGTGATTTTGTGAAAGAATAACAGATTTTTCTTAAACTTACTCGAAAAAACGTGGTAAGTAGTGTTGGAGAAATATTCATTAATGAACTTTAAGTTGTGTTAATAGGTGGCATTGCTTTTGTTCTGAAATAATACTACAGTAAACTCTCACAAATCCGGGGGTCTCTGGGATTTGTGACCTTCGGATTTCTGAAAACCACGAATTTTACGAATGCAGTATTTTCACATAGCAAAAATCTGCAAAATTAAAAAAAATAAAAAAATTTCATATACAGTAGAACCTCTATTATCCGCGATAATGCAGGGGACGAGACAGTCGGATAACCGAATTTCACGATTGATCGAGTCATTAGTTTATCTTATCTGGTGCCATTACTCAGACGTGGTTATTATCAACGGGAGTTGTTGCTATCTTATCTGCTACCACGTAGCAGTCTCTGCAATTATCTGACTGCTGCACGTCAGT
>PNEQ01003944.1:0-11319 GCA_003012365.1 Medauroidea extradentata
TCTAATAGGCACCGCCTCTACATCAGCTCGCTGTGTTTTTGCTTTGCTTTTGCCGGCTAACTACTTGTAATAGCAACGGAGGAGGGTTACGTCCAACATCTATATAAACAAACAACATACATAGAAGAAGCACCCGTCACATTCTGCCGCCCCGAACAGGAACGACATAACCTCCAACACATCTAAATAACAACAACGTCACACTATCAAAAAATTAATACTTGCACTTGCAATCCTTACTAGCACATTAGATAAAAACAGCTTACGAACTGCATACTTTTATTCCATTCTTACATGATATATGGAATATAAATATGGGGCTACAGTAGTCACAGCCTAAAAATTTTCAAGCTACAAAAGAAGGTCATCCATATTATATGTAGGGCCTAAAGCAAGACCAAATTTCACATGTAAACCCCTATACAGAAACTTGGATATTCTTACCTTATATTCTGAGTATGTATATTTTTCGTCTCTTATTGTTAACAAAACAGAACATTGAAAGTTTTGTAGAAATTAAAAATTCATCTCCATATAATACAAGAAACCACCACAAATTTAAACCTAAACATCATAATAATACAGCATTCTCTAAAGGAATTCAACACAGAGCCATACCCGTAAGAGTCTTGAGAGAGAAAGAGAGAGGTTCTTGTGACTTATGCCTAGTAATCACTTATAATGTCATCACAGTTGCAAACTAAATAATTGAATAAAAGTAAATATGAACTGACTTCAAAATTACACCACGTAAATACTGATCAGCACTGCTAAGGATGTGTTGAATGATTTAATAAACCAACACCAAAATAATGATTCATTGATCAGCCAGAAAGCGCCACCATATACAGCGCACTCTCCAAGTCCCAACATCTGTCAACAAAGTACAATACATACCTATTCTATTGCGGAGCATCTGTGTGCCTTGCAGCAGTGCACTAGCCAGCCTCGAGCTTTCACAATTGCTACTTCAACATGTCAAAAGGTGCTGAACACTATTTGTATTTTTGGGGCGTAATTTAGTTATTAAGATGTAGTCCACATATTTTAATCACATAATATTTAATGTTACCATATTTACTTGTATAATTTAGTGCACACTTTTATTCCAAAACAACTGATAAAAATTCAGGGAACCCTTAAATTCAGTAAAGTGTACATAGTCAAGCAGTAGAACAGCAATGCCAGCTAAGTACAAACCTTGAGTTGTTTGAGCCTCCTGATCTGTGCCTCAACATGAGCTCTGTGTCCCTGGATACAGGCTTCCACCTCCTCTGACTGGCCTGCCAGCGTACACAGCTTCTCCAGGTCTCTCTGTAGCTGCCTGCATCATAAAACAATCTGCTCATGTAGTCTTTGCACATACACAAGGCACCGATTAAAACTATATTTTAATGGCATTCTTGCTTTTATGGACAGCCCGTTTGTAGGTATAAAATTTTGGAAAGAAAAAATACTGGTAAAAAAAAATCACAATCACAAGCCAACAGCAACTAAAAACAATACAGATGTACTAAAGCGTGTTGTACTACACAGTGTGTGGGAGAGGTCATTAAGCTACAGCAGCTGTTCCACAGTATCTTCCACTCGTGCACTTCTCTTTCCTGCACTGTGCTAGTACACTATGCAGAGATGTGTGTGCACAGAGTGGCACATTTCATTTCCCATCCATCACAACAATACTAGCCAATAGGCAGGGCTTGACCATATCAGGGCAACCATGATTGGCAGATAATTCTGAGCAGAACCTGTTGTCCTCTAGATCTTTTGTATGACAACATGAAAGGACATTTACAAAAAGTAAGCTGCAAGAGTTAACCAGGTTTAGCTGGTCACTCGATGCTTGGTTACAAGAGGTTAGCCTGGTTGTGATCAAATATATGCAATGACAAGGAGATTGGTTCACCTTAACAAATGAAGTTAAAATTTCACTCTAGCATGGCTAACCTCATGACTTTTCCTTAAATGCTGTATTACATAATTTTTAAGAAGGTCTTTTGCCCTCTTCAAACTACAGTAATCCCCAAATCACAAAAGAGGTACATTCTGGAGGACATTTCGTAAGCCGAATTGTAGGTTAGGTACCTAAGGAACTTTACACAAAACCAAAAATATATAAATATAAAGTCTATCTCATATAATCATTACATTTCTTGACACTTCACTTCTGAGAACTGTGACTGTAAACAGGATTGCAGAGACAGTGCTGTTCCAGGAAGACAGGTAGGTTTAAAGCTCCAAACAATGAAACTGTCCGACACATTTCTCAGAAGAGACTAGTCAAAATATAGAATAGTTGCATAAGACAGACTATACGTCTAATGTTTATAAATCAAGGATGTACAGTAAAACCTCTATCATTTTTCAAGGTACCAATGAGAAAAAATAATACATGCAGGAAACACTGTCATCACTTCACAAAACCCTGAAAACATAACAAAAACAAAAAATTTATGTAAATAAAAATTTGCACCTAAAAGGTCTGGTGGATACAGTTTCTATTCTATAAACAGTGGGACAACCTATGTTGACTTTTGTTGTACTAATGTTGAAGATAGGAAGCAGACACACTTAGAGAAGTTGTCAACACACTTCTCGCCGTGACATGTATCTACCTCATTTATTATTTTAGTAATATGACAGACAGTGGTACAAGTACTTACAGATGATATTTGTAAATACGTAAACACACACAGAGCGGTATGACACCAGAAGTGCGGTCGCGACGTTTCACCAGTATTAAACTGGCTTCCTCGGGCTGCAAGACATGGCACGTCAAGCCAGTTTGATACTGGCGAAACGTCGCACTGCACTTCTGCGGAAAAGGTGTGTCATCCCTTTGTTTGTGTGTACCTATTTACAAGTATCTGTAATGACTTGTACCTCTGTCTGTTATATTAATTTGTTAGCCTAGCTGCCTATTTCCCGCCATTAGTTTATTATTTTCAGGCGTTCTTCAGTAGTGAACAGATTGTATAGGCCGCAACATTTTTACCGCAATTAATTTTAAAAAAAAGTTTCTGGTGCTTTACAATTAAAAATATGCCACTTCACTTGTTAAAATACAAAACTGGAAATGTAACAAAATTAAAGCGAGACAGTAAAGTACCCAATACAAGGAGGTGTTGCGGTTCTGGGTTCGGTCCTTGCTATTACTGAATAAGACCACCCAAATTTCATTAAAACTGAGTTTATACCTATTTAACAGGAAAAAACTTGTTACATCAATAGTTAAATTATAGTTTATTTTAGCAGGCTGGCACGTGCCCTTTTCGATAATACCAAAACGTACGATGTTCCCATCAAAATGAACTGAAAACCTGACAGAGTAACTTGGCCGCTGCAGCATCTTGTGGCATGGCCGGTAGGTGGCCGTTGCATCACGCAATCACATCAAACCAAATAACAGCCAGTCATTTAACATATATTTTCACACACGACTTGCGTGCAGCCCACAACGCACTAGGCCTAGTTTATTAACGTTAGATTTTGCACAAACAACACATTTTGTAAACAGGTACACTCATAGTTACAATGCACAGGGTTTGTGCGAATGTGTTAATAAACTAGGGCTTAGTTGTACTGTTGTACCCTCAAGCTTGCACGTGAACCAAGGCAACAGCAATTGAGCGTGTGAGCGTTGCAGACAGGCAGGCATCATATGCACAACGTCAGCTCGGCTCGTCTGCATTCCGATTACCCTCCCGCCCCCACCCTCAAGGTCAAGCAGCAGCTTCATCCCACCCTCTGCCAGCAGCCAACACATTGCTCAAGGACAAGCCCAGTAACGTTTTTTTGCGTGGAACTTAAGTTCATGAGTCCATGACACTGCGGCTGGCAGACTTGAGAAAGTTAACCAAAAAATTTAACTGATTAAAGTTGAAGTTAATAGTATAAACATTTACCTGATTTAAGTTAAAAGTTAACTTTTTAAAATTTAAAAAAAAAATTGTTTCTTATGTTATTGATCTGCTGGTCTAGACTGTGGCGTAACATGTAGCACATTCATTTGACTCAGCTTGCATCGTGTAGATAGCGCTAGGTGTCATTTGTGTAGTGTTCATTGTATAAACCGAAAATGCAATTTTTTAATGTTAATTGTATTGTGTGTTGGTATTGGACTCTGAAGCCATCCAGTTATTTTATAGTGTAGTCATCAGTTTATGGAAACTAACTCGTTACTTTTAAACGCTGGTCTATAATTATTAACGAACAAAAGTTTAAAATGGGCTAGTTTCGAAAGTAATGATTAAGTTAAAAAGTTACCCGAACTTGAACGATTAATTTTAATCATTAATCCCCAGTCTGGTGGCTGGGTTGGCACTAATGTTTGTGCGGCCACAGTTGAACACACAGGCATGTCACCTGGGCCTGACAGTAATATAGTTCATGCTCCCACCTATGCACAATGTACTACTTACACAAAAATAAAGTGACTACACAAACTACTGTTGTGTATATGGTACCATTACCTAATTGGTGCATTATCACTTTACAAGCATGTTCTTTTCACTCCGCCGAACTAGCTGAGTAAAGGCAAAACAAAAAAAAAGCTAACTACCCTTTTTATCAGCCGAGCTGATCAGGAAGAAAATAAGTGTGTTAGAATAACTGTTTAAAAAAGTCGTCTGTGACGTATTTTACTCTTTGAGGATATCGCTTCCCCTGGGACCAGGTGTTAGAAATGCATTTACTATCTTTCCCTCCACAGCAAGATTTTCTGTTGTTTTCACACATTTAACACATTCACGTTTATCACCAATAAAATAATTACTGTCAACAGTGATGATTTATCTCAGACATGACACCTCACCTTCACAAAGCAAGAAAGACAGCTCGCCTCCTCTCCTTGTCTGAACATTTCATGTTGAGTGTTCGAAATGTTAGGTAGGTAGTAAATAATCTGTAATCCGAAGTAGTAATCCAGAATCATAATAAAAAGTACAGAAGTACGGAATCTTATCACCTTTTAAAAAGGCGCTATTTTATTTTGAGAAAAACGCACTTACTTATGATAGGTAGAGGGTTGAGTTTTCAAGCCGGAAGAACCTGTTGTAGCCATCCCAGCAGCGGAAGGATTAACAGTACAGGGTGAAGGAGGCCAGCTGGGGGTGATGTAGGTACCACAGATAACAAAAGGCCACTCCACGCGGTCATGAAACTCATCGCAACACTACTTCACATGATGTCGCCGAAGTTGTTCCTTCAGATTAAATCACACTTTTTCGTGGAAAATTTTTGTAAATAGCTTCATGAAACCAGACGAACGACACATAAACATATTTGAAACAATTGTGGCGAAATTAGCCGTCAATACATATCATAAATACTACATTTGTCTACATTTGCGATGTTGGGGAGTGTGTGTTGTGAGGTAATAACGAATACTTTTGGTTACACCTATTGTTAACGAGAAATGTACATGAGTAATATCAAATACAAATGTAAGTTAAAAAATATTTTTGTGTTGTCCAAAATATTTGAAGAATCAATGAGGAACAATGCATGTGGTTTTTTTCCCTACATTGGCGCACTGTTGTCACTGCGATCATGCGAAGCATTCGTCTGCAATTTTTTTCTATTTTTATAATTATTTGCAACTGTGAATTTTTGTAAGTTACAGGTACTTGGGGGGGGGGGGGTTACTGTACTAGACATGACACATACGTATAAACTCCTGCAACCTTGAGGAAACTTTTTTTACAGAATATATATAGGTACTTCAATTAGAAATATTTAATTATTTACTGTAATATGAAAGTAAACATACTGAAAATTTCAACGTGGTCAGTGGGAAGTCCCCATTCTTGTCATATAAAAACTATAACATTTTTCATAATGTTTTCGTACTTGTCAACATATCTACACTGACAAGTACATCATTTCTAGTGCAGAATTTTATGTTACTATGTAACATAGTAGTACGGCCTCCATTTAGAGCCTAATACGCCGTAATGGCAGAGAGAAGGCGCCGTGGTTTTCAAATTGTCACTGCTGCATTTTTTTAATGGATTTTCACTGTTTTTATTTTATTGTTAATATTGTAACTTGCCAAGTAAGAACTGCAACTCCACAACTCATTAGTGCTGAGAGTTAAATACCTAATACATTTTAAAATCATTATCAATATAATTCCTTGCAAATTTTTTGGTCATAGAATTTTGTTATTTTTCGAGAGTTCCTGAGACAGTATTCGTAAAATAGCTACCTTCGTTAAATCCAGAATTCATAAAATCGGGGATCTAGTGTACGTGCACAACCCACTACCCAGTTATTCGTTTAGAGGGAGGAGGAGAAAGAATGAAAAAAAAAAAAAAAAGAAAAACCAGTAGAAATTTGGTACTATCACTTCTTACGAACAACATTGTATAAACAAGTTTCAATGAACTACGAGTATCCATAAAGTAGAGGTATTAGTGTATACAGTTTCAATACCAAGAATATTAGATAGCAGAAAACTAATAAAAGAATTAAGATCCTAATTTACCTGCTATGTGTTTTACTACACAAAAAGAGGTGCACAAGTTTGAGTACAGGTGTTACCTGTTCTGCTCCTCGAGGTGGAATATGATGCTCTGCAGCTCTAGATGTGGCTGGACGTGTGAAACGAGGCGGGAGCCCTGGACCACAGTCTGCACAGACAACTCAGCATCACCATCACTTGGCAGTAGGTCATCATCTTCTTCATCCCTACACATCACACGCCAACCTATACACACTCCTTTGGTGGTTGTCGTTTACCTTGCATAAATCCAACAAAACAATTGAGCAATTTAAAGAGACAAATTATGGATTATGGTTCACAGATCTTATAATGTCAACCAAGTATTAAAGGGTTTTGTAATACTGTACAGTAGAAAAAAGTCATTTTAATAAACAATATTACGAGATCCCAACGAATAGTTTGTGAAAACAGACATGGCAGGCGCTAGAATTATGTTGCCTGTGAAGATATTACTTCATTTTGGGCTTAAAAAAAGTTTTAGACGTTCTTCCAGGGTATCCTTTAACTTAGGTGTCTGTCTGAATAAATTACTATCTAAATGAACTATATACGATATTCCGGTAAATAACTTAACAAACTGACATTTCAGACACTGGAATGTACGTTGCGATAGAGTTTAATGCTTAATTTTTAGCCAACAAAAGCTCATTGTTAAAAATTAATTATCATAAAAATGAAACAATATAGCGGTAAACAGCTTGTGCAAACCAATGTTGCACAAGTGCTATAATTTCCATTGGTGGGAAAGTTTATACTTTACCTCGTTTCGATGGAAGTTCATAGAAGCCTTTCCATGGTATTATAATATTCAGAATGCAAATTATTTTCTTCATAAAATGATACAATATTGTGGCAAATAGCTTGTACAAAAATTTTAACGAGTACGGACTATAACGAAAAATCTGCTATAACGATATATTTAACTGGCACCATCAGTTTCCTGGTATGTTACTATATGGTAAAATAATTTGGCTATAACAGATGTACCGCGGGCTCATTTTCGCTACAGCGATAGCTTACTCTGCTGTAATTTCCCTCAAAACCAATCAGAACATATTATTTCCTTTAAAAAAAAATGTGAAACAGCTTCGTAGTTTTCCACACGTCAGACAAATGAAGCAATGCAGAAGCTGCGCCGCACAAGGTGGGCCCCCAGAACAAGCATGGCTTGCCTCGCGGCGCATTGCGTGCCGCGCTGTTGAAATGCCTAGCGACAAGAAGGAACCTGGATCCAAATCGCTCTATACATCGTTGTGCGTAGGCCTTACCACCTCCTACGGCCCCCTCCTTCCCTTCCCCTTCCTTTCACTTCATTGAGAAAGTTCTTTACGTTTGGTTCCTGCATGATAAGTCCTCATGCATTAACGTTGTTTAGTCGAGTCGCTAGGTTCTAGTCACAACTGCGGCCAGCCTTCGGTAGCACAAGCGGAATAACACTCACAAAATGTGGCATAGTTTAAAACATTAAGGGAAGAATTTATTTTTTTTTGTCAACGTCAACGCCGAGCACAAAAGCCTGATCAAAGATCCTACTACGAAACAGTGTTCACCGTGAATTACAATAACGGGCTGCGGGCTTGATTTGTGGCTACACAGTGTAATTTTTTTATTGTAAACCTAAAAATAAAAAACTTTTATTGATGAAGCACACTTTTTTTGGCACTTAAAACTGCAATGTAAAATACGGTAACTGTCGCAACGATTGCTAATGGAGGGGGAGGGGTCTGAGCAATTAAAGTGTCGTGCACTTCTGAGGAATTTGTCACGGTAGATAATCATGTTGACGTGTGCTGGGAGATGACGGGCGCCAAACTTGTTGATCTTGTCACTAGTCAAGATGACGCAGCGTCGGAGGAAGATGACAAGTATGACGAGCAAAGTGATGTAGCTGTGCCGTCGCCCGCCCCCGGACATCAGTTGTGCGCATAGCTACACTGTGCATCACGGCTGCAGACTTCACATTTTTGCTGACAGTAAGTGCTGGTTTACCTTTAAAATGTTGTGAATTAAGTTTTATGTACATTTCTTTTACTTTTGTTGTGAATTTACACAGTAAAAATGTACCTTCACAAAACACATTAACAAAATGCTATATAAGTAAATTTGTTTAAATTTTCTGATTATAATGTAAATTTGTTATAAAGTAAACTTTTGGCGTCGTTATAAATTTACGTTATAACGGACTTTCACTGTAATTACCATTACCGGCAAAAATGTTTATTGTTTAGGGATGGATATTGCTGAAAATCTGTCAAAATTATATTAATGCCACTGCAAACTCTTTTTCCAGGAACTGTGAAGGGTCGTATACTCTGGAGTTTACTGTAAACTGGAATTGTTAACTTTGGATAAATAAGTCAAACTGAAATGGACTAAGAATTAAATTTCACTTACTGCTGAACACTAGTGTTAATATAATTAAAAATTCTTGAACTGTATTAAGGACTGGTATTTAATCTTCCAGGCATAAATACTGTACCAGTTTAAGAAGTACTAAAATCATATTTCTGTTTACCTGAACTATAAATATAAAATTGAAGTTGGACAAATAAACATCAGTTTGAGGCATACCTGAACTTAAAACTAGAATGCACTTCTAATGCAATCCCTGGTGAAAATATAACCAATTCTACACAGGTAATTTCCAGGAACCATGAAGCATCATAATCTCGAAACCCAACTGTATTTGTTTATGTTTTAGGATTTTTGTATGGTTACCAAAAATATGTATTCATTAAATTAGAAGTTTGTGAAACAGGGGTTTGACTCTACAAACATTTTTAAGGTCGCATTTAGTACTAAAGTAAAAAATTGCAATCCTCACCCTTCGTCGCCAGTTCCATCATGAGGTTGCACAGGCAGATTACGCAGTTGTGTAGAGTTCTTTCTCATCTTATTTAACAGCAACCTAAAGAATGCTCTGGTTGAGTCTGATGAAGACGTCTATATGTAATTACAAAACAATACCTAATTACAAGATATTCTGTTACAATGTGCTGCATGATCACCAAACACAATGGTATTTACACAGAAAAAACAATTCAATCAAGCTTCATCCGACACTAACACAACACATGGAAACTATTAAACAAATATATGAATTAGAGTAGAACCTCAAGACCTTGCTGTGCTCAAGAATGACAGTGCAAAATCTCTGAACTTTGTAAAACAATTTCCGAGCAATTTTGACCCCTAAAACTCCAAAAATTGCATTAATTTAACATTTTTCGTGTTAAACTGGCTTCAATAATTTCTAATCATAAAAATAAAATGTTTTTTTAAAACAATTGTTATTTCAGTTTTTGCAAGTTGCAACAAAAAGTAAAAATATTGTTCAGTACTGTATCCCTGTAAATACTTCCAGGCTTCCTCATGCTAGTGTACATGTCAGCCCAGTGCAAAAAGAAAATTACAGCACAAATAAATAACTTAGTATGCAGTTGGGAGAACCAGAGCAACTCCACCTTTCCAGGCATCTCAGCTGTTGAAATGTGGCAACAGTGATGATGGGGGTGGGGTAGGGTGGTCTGCAGATGTAGGGAGCTTTCTTTGCTTAAACTAATAATACAAAAAAAAATCAACTACTTGAAAGACAAACTTTCTTTTTTGCCTTCTACAGGGAATGGGGATAAGGGCATGATTTTATTTCTTCTCTTTTTTCTGCAATGTCACCCTACCATATTAGACATGCTGTTTCGCATCTTCTCCTCCGTCTGACCTAGGTTTGCTCCCACATCTTACTTGGAACAAAGATAACTTTATGGAGAGGGAAGGGAAACATTAACATTGTGAAAGCATTCACTTATATCCTAATTTATTGCAGCACTTGTCTCCCCGGCTGCTTTACTAAGTTTTTCTTACCATGAGAAGAATAGCTGAGCTGCCCAATTTTCATTTTCTTTTAAATATTTTTGACTGATAGTTTAAACCTCATTCAGGCATTAATCATTTCACTTTCACTGCTCGTGTATTGCATAGACATAGTTATCGACATGAAGCAGTCAGAACAGGAACATGATTACCATGTGGGTGGAGAGGTTAATTGAAGAGGGTGTTAAAAAAAAATTAAGAGACAGAGAGAGAGATTGGGAGAGATATGATATCAGATGCTAGAGGTAACAGGAGCGCTGAGATTGGCAATGGGAGTAGAAGGCAAGGACAGGCACAGGAACAAGTGTCTTTTTCTTTCACAAGGCACAAGTGATTATGTTTCAAATCACAATTGCTGCAGCTTTCAATCACTTTTCATATTTGTTTTTTGTGATTAATCTCACAAAGTGCCAGTTTTTTTTACAACAGTCCATATTGTAATGGGGCTGCTACTGCGTCTACGTCGCCGTGTTGTTGATGTCTAGACGTCCCTGTTCCGGGGACGCCAGAATGTGATGGGTCTGCTACGCTCCTACTTCACGTCTACGTTGTGGTGTTGTTTATTCCTTGCAGCTACCTTTCATTACCGGCGGCAGCTGATTTCGGCGAGCGATGACTTTGACAAGTCCTTTAGCAATTAGAAATACTTCCCTTTTGTTTTACATGCCCGGATAGCCTGAAGTATTTCAAACGGTGTCCGCTTAGAGAGAAAACATTTAAGTGGGCATATATATAAAAAAAAGAAAAAAAAAAGTTTCCGTTTAGTTTTTTTTTATTTAATGGTTCACTTGTACATTGAACACTCACTGCTTAACCACTTAAACTCATTCCAGTAACCTTTTCAACTTCGAAACGTAAACATTAAAGGGTGATGCAAGTGCTCAACTTGACGTAGTCTAGAGTGTTCGCCCAGGCAAATACTACTTAGATATCCTAACTAGCTA